>AP027104.1:10873284-11083284 GCA_028142955.1 Pinctada fucata
TTCGGGAAGGTCACAGTCAAGGCAACATTGTTAAAATTTTGATTCTATATGCACATTTGTACGAGAAAGATCTTGTCACAAGGAAAATACATATGTTAATTTTTTTAATATAGTCCAAGGTCAATGTCAAGGTCATGCGATAAGAAATGTTAGTACGAACAGAAAAGCTTGTCAGGCCATAGTAATTTAATATTCTGTTTTAAGTCCTGAACTTTTTCGATAATTAGTATAAGGTACCCTTAATTTTTTTTATAAAAATCACTATTATCACCTTAAATTAAAGATGGAATAGGCATTTCATATAATCAAATATCATTACTCATTTTTAACCCAAAAAATGCATGTTTGTGAGGATGTGTGTGTGTGTTTTGTTTTGTTTTGTTTTTTTTTTCTTGGTTTTGGTTTTTGGTTTTTTTTTGTCTGAGCAAAAGGTACCCGCCCGATGTAAAACAAGTTTTACTATGGCTTTACAAGGAATACACTTGCAAAAACTGCGAATGGTCTTCGCTAAATAAAAGTTTTTTTTTAAATGTAGGTCAATGGTCAGGACTGAAAGGTAAAAATAAAATAGTACCAAGAGAACACCCATACCAAATATGAGAGCCCTATCTCTTATGGTGATGTAGTTAAGGTCAAAGTTAAAGTTTCTCATATGTAGGTCAAAAGGTTATTGTCAATGTCAAATGGTAAAAAAATTGACGCCACCCGAACAGTACACGAGTCAAAAATGAGTCATATATCTTATGGTGAAAAAGTTATTGCCAATTTTATTTTTTGACGGACAGGAAAACAGGGATAGACAGTCAGCCAGCCAGCCAGACCGACCGGCAGACAGACTGACCGACAGACAGACAAATAGTTATTCCTTTAGGGCAACTGCCATTTGGCGGGCCCTTTTATCTGATTAATGTTAGATTTTTGACGGACAGGCAGACGAACGGACGGACAGACACAGTGATTACTAATTCTATGCGGGACCGTAGGTAATCAAACGATAGTACTAAAGACTTTGTAATTTGCTGTGCAGAAAATAGCACTTTTTTTCAGGAAGGGGACAACCCCTGAAATAGAATACATGTAATAGCATTAAGTCCCCATTCCATTTTCTTCTACCTATTAGGTAAACAGTGTTAACTAAAAAAAAACATTTCGAGTAGTCACTCATGAAATGTGATGAACGGACAAAAGAAATTAGAACGGATGTGTTAAAACATTATCTTCGGTAGTTTTGTTTTTGATATTTTTTTTCTTTTCAATATCTCGTAAAAGCATCAACTGCTATCCATAAGCATCTCTTATACACAATGAAAGTATGTCTAGATTCTAAAATAAAGTTTACTGCCACCTTGACCTTTGACCCTTGACCTTAAAAACTATTTGGGTTGATCTCTGAGGGACCATTTGTGAAAGGTGGTCTCTTGATGATCACTATGCCTTCTATTCTGTTCACAAATATCTTAAGCTTAAGCCTTTGACCTTTGACCCTTGATCTTGAAAATAAATAGGTTTCTTATCTCCCCATGGAGAACATTTGTGAATGCTTTGATGTTTCTATGATAATTTCTTTGGCGTCTATGCTGTTCACAAGGTCCACGCGAAGTCCACTTTGACCTTGAACTTTGACCCCTGACCTTCAAAATCAACAGGGTTTATTCTCTTTCCATTGGAAACATCTATGAAAGGTTTGATATTTCTCTGATGTTTACTTTGTCTTCAATGCTGTTCACAAGAAAATTTGGAGAAGCGCACCCACACCCACACACGCCCTGACGCACGGCAGCGATAGTCGGCGTTGACCGGAAAAGTTGGGCAAAGTCTTATTTGAAGTCGGAGTTAGTCGTGGTTTATCGGGGTTAATTCGGGGGAATCGAAATTCTGGTTTCAATAAACAGCTTCGCATAATCTCTAACCGTATTTAATCCGTATCTATCCGTAGGAATCCGTAGCTCGATCGTCGTGGCAAGTCGTAGCTATTCTTGGCAATCCGTAGCTATCTGGGATGAGACGGAATTTTTTGAACATGTTACAAATTTTCCGTGGCTCTACTATGGATAATTTTGTCGTAGGGTGTCTTTGCAACCCGTAGTAGTGTCGTAGCTATCCGTAGGGGAGTCGTAGCAACCCGTAGCGCATCCGTAGCAATCCGGGACTATTTTTGTGATATAAATAGCCATACGACTCTCCTACGGATTGCTACGACTCCCCTACGGATTGATACGACTGACCTACGGATTACTATACGGATAGCCACGGATTTTGTCTTATTAACTTCAAATCTATCAGTACTCTATGCGTTTTTCGGTCAATATATGAGTTAATACTTCAATAGGTAATGATATAAAACCTGAACACTTCTATTAAACAATTGACACTGTATCAATTCGAAAACATTGGGTGTTTTAGTAAACAATTATTGTTTAAAAGTAGACAGGAATTCAAGCCAGTCCTACAAGCGCGGATCCAGAGGGTTTGGGGATCCGGACACCCCCCCCCTTTCCGTTGGAATTTTCGAAGCATAGTTAAAAAAAAAATACATGAATATACATTTTTTTACGGTGCAACATCTGTTTTACTGGCTACGCTAGAAAAACTCAGTTTGTAACCGTAAATTCAGCATTTACCGTCCGCAAACATAACGTTAGAAGCTAGTTTAATATTCTATAAATGATGCTGCGCTTTCCTACATACACCTTGGTCAATAACCAATGGAAACTGAAAAAGACACGAATAGAGGATTTCATTCCAATTCTGAAAAAAAAAAAATTGGCTGACTCGCTATCGCTCGCCATTTGTTGTATTCACACATTAGAACGGATAAGCATTACATATGTAAGTAAGTACTATAATGTGAAAATTCAAGATTTTAAGCTGTTCGCCAGTTATCTGTTTTATTTATAATAAGAAACAGAACTTACTTACGTTAATCAAGGACTTTATTCATTTATGTTTTTTCTTTTATTTATTTATTATTCTTATTTATTTATTTATTTATTTATTTGCTCTTCAAGAAATTCTGAATTTAGGATCCCCCTGATAAAAAAAATCCTGGATCCGCCCATGTCCTACCAATCCGTACTGAATTCGTAGCTATCCTTGTGCGAATCGTGGCTATCCGTACTCGAGTCGTGGTAATCAGTAGCAATCCGTACCTATCCGTATCTATCCGTACGCGTGTCGTAGCAATCCGTATCTATCCGTACGCATGTCGTGGCAATGTCAGGACGATATCCATAGCAATCCTTAGCTATCCGTGCTCGATTCGTACATGTATCAACCCGTAGCATTCCGTACTGGAGTTGTAGGTCCATGGTTCATCGAACATTTTGCGTCCAGACTCGCCACGGATATATCTTTTGTGGAGTTGAAGTGTGGAGGGGGCTTTAATCTTCATACTTTATGCATGAAAACTAAAACCATGGCAAATTATAAGGTATAAAAATCTATAAGAAATTTGCAAGATAATGGGAAATTTTCATTTTTTGAAACGCGTGTTCATTGGCAATGAGCTGGCGCTCATTAAAGGGGTCTATCTAATTCACTTATATATTTTGTTGATATAGATGCACTCTTTATTTCATATAAATTTCATTCCCCAAACATTTACGAAACGATGTCGTTTCCGCTATAGAATTTGCCAAATTTCTACTATTTTCCCCTTTGTCGAGCACATTTCTAATTCTTATTCTAAGTTATAGGTATAATCTTGTGTAAGCATGATAAAGTGTTAGACTAATTCTTTTCACCGTGTATATACTTTGTTAGGTTTATATTTTATGAGAGTATTATATGACGCTGGGTTTAGACTGCGCGTCAACGGTGGACGTCATGAAAAAAAAAATGTATTTTGTAACCTATGTCCGGAGGAACGTTCGATCCCGATTCTCAAGTCTGTCAGAAAACATTTTCAGTGGTTAACTAAATATGATTTTTCCTTGAAATAATTTTTTTATTATAAATTCAAAGTGAAGAAAAGCGGAACTGAAATCGGAGTCCCGGACGCATGCGTAGGAGATTGTGCTTTCATAATGCGACCAGAATAATGAATGTTATGCAATGGAAATGATGGAATCTGAGACATTATGATAATTTGTTATATAAGTTGTTAAAGTTTAATTTGATTTTAGAATAAAGATTTTAATTTCTTTGTGTGTGTGTGTGTGTGTAGGGGGGGGGGGGGGGGGGGGGGGCTTGAGAGAAGGAAAGTAACTTCACTCCGCTCGCCGGGTCGTAGAATAAAACTTCCATCGTAAAACTGTCCGACTCGTTACATGTGTGCTCTCCAGTTAACTGTCTTTCTGGATATTTTTATTTATTATAAAAATCTGCCATTATGACTATTTGACTAATGGCAGATTTTTATAAATAAAAATATCCAGAAAGACATGACATATGAAAATTTCAATAGTAAAGTACATCTAAAACCATATGCATTGTATGCAATCATCCCCTCTTCTGAATATAAATTTGAAGTCTCCAAAACTACCAAGTACCTTGAAATGTTGTCTTGTATTATATTTAACGTAGCAAGATGCATGTACTGCTGAAATATTTTTTTCCAGATACAAAATAGTATATATGTCTCGAACATCTACAAGAGAGAGAGAGAGAGAGAGAGAGAGAGAGAGAGATCGTTCTATGCATACATGTGTTAGTTAAATTAAGTATATTGTTAACATATTACACGAGTTTAATTAAGTTTAATACGACATTCCGAGAATACAATACCACCCCCCCCCCTCCAAATTTAGTTTACTGGCATTGACAATCCAACGTAGTCTAGACTGTTGAGATCTATAAACGTAAATACAAGCTCTGTTTAATTTTGAAACATATAAATGTCCCCGGCGGCAGCTTTGAGAATACATTTGTATATTTAACCTGTTATCAAAACAGAAGGTCAATATCATAAGTCAAAGTCACAAGGTCAAACTTTTGAGGGTCCCTGTAAAGTGCGAAACGAAACAAAAACGAAACGAAACGAAACAAATCGAAACGAAACAGATCGAAACGAAACGAAATAAAACGAAACAAAACAGATCGAAACGAATCAAAACAAAACATAAATCTTAAAGAACTTGAGAAAAATTGATTTTAATCCAGAGAACTAGCAAGGATATCAATATCTGCATATTATGTTATTGCTTTCAGCCATTAGTTCTTGTGGCTGGAGGGATTTTAATGGGTCAAAGTTGACGATTAAAACATAATATATACTATACGGTATATAGCACAGTTGCATTTTAAAGGATGAAAGGAGAGTGAACGGGATGAATAACCTCGTCATAGGCGAAAAAAAAATATACATGTATTATTTAGCAGGGAGGAGTCTAGTACAGAGGAAATGGAACTGTTCCGTTATGTGTATTTGAAAACTTTATCAGAAAAATCAGAACAAATACGGGGGGGCACATTTCGTTTGAAAAAGGATAAGATTTTTTTCCTGAAATGTGCCCCCCTCCAGTTTTATGATCTCATTACGGTGTCATAGCGTGGTTTTCTTTCCCCTCCCCTTTATTCCTCTAAATACATGAATGGCATTTGACATTTACTATTTCTAATTGTCAACTTCGACTTTTTCAAGAAACCCTCTCGACACTAGTTACAAATATAGAGATGATCTCGTCTTCAAATATTCGTTCTTGGCGATTTTTCCTCTTTTTCTCATATTCTTTAAGTTTTATGTTTTGTTTCGTTTCGTTTCGATCTGCTCCTTTTCGTTTTGTTTCGTTTCGTTTCGATCAGTTTCGTTTCATTTCGATCTGTTTCGTTTTGTTTCGATTTGTTTCGTTTCGTTTCGTTTTTGTTTCGTTTCGCACTTTACACTGACCCAACTTTTGATACTTACAGCAATGATATTCCAAAATGAATGCATATATGAAATACAAAGGCCTTATCATTTACTATTCCAAAGTTATACCAAGTTTAAAATTTGAGAAAAGAAGATCAAATTTCAGGGTCTGTCAAAGATCATGGTCTAAGGTGAATGATCTTGTCATAAGTTATCTACATGTGAAATATGTCAGATCTACCACTAATGGTACAAGAGATTTAGCCAACTTTTAAACTTATTAGTTTGCATCCCCTTTTCTTTCGTTGAGATAGATCTCAAAAGCATGACAAAACGTCTAAAAACCCGTTATATATACAACATAACATATGCATCACTTGAGCTGTACAAAATTTGAGGGCAAATCACGGAGAAATACATTTTTTAATGATTTTTCAAATGTTTTTTTACAAAAAATAGGAAAAAGTATATCAAAGATCAAGAACAAGGTCAAAAGCTCCAAAAATAAGTACCGAAAGATGGGTCCTCTCAAGATGTTTACAAATGCAAAATATGAAAGCCATATCATCTCTTTTTAAAATTCTATGCCCTTTCATTGAAAGGGGGAAAGACTGACGGACGGACGGAATGACAAAAAGACGAATCCAACGCAATATGCCCCCTTGGTCTAAAGACCAGGGGCATAAAAAGTATATAAAGTTAACTATTAACAATGAAAGGAATTGTATTGAAAAAAAGTTGGAATTACCAAGATTAAAGTTGGAAATTCCGACTTTTAAGTTGGAAATTCCGACTTTAAAGTTGTAGATTCCAAGATTAAAGTTGGAAATTCCAAGATTAAAGTTGGAAATTCCGACTTTAAAGTTGGAAATTCCAAGATTAAAGTTGGAAATTCCGACTTTAAAGTTGGAAATTCCGACTTTAAAGTTGGAAATTCCGACTTTAAAGTTGGAAATTCAAAGATTAAAGTTGGAAATTCAAAAATTAAAGTTGGAAATTCCAAGATTAAAGTTGGAAATTCCAAGATTAAAGTTGGAAATTCCAAGATTAAAGTTGGAAATTCCAAGATTAAAGTTGGAAATTCCAAGATTAAAGTTGGAAATTCCAAGATTAAAGTTGGAAATTCCGACTTTAAAGTTGGAAATTCCAAGATTAAAGTTGGAAATTCCGACTTTAAATTTGGAATTTCCAAGATTAAAGTTGGAAATTCCAAGATTAAAGTTGGAAATTCCGACTTTAAAGTTGGAAATTCCAAGATTAAAGTTGGAAATTCCGACTTTAAAGTTGGAAATTCCAAGATTAAAGTTGGAAATTCAAAGATTAAAGTTGGAAATTCCAAGATTAAAGTTGGAAATTCCAAGATTAAAGTTGGAAATTCCGACTTTAAAGTTGGAAATTCCAAGATTAAAGTTGGAAATTCCAAGATTAAAGTTGGAAATTCCAAGATTAAAGTTGGAAATTCCAAGATTAAAGTTGGAAATTCCAAGATTAAAGTTGGAAATTCCAAGATTAAAGTTGGAAATTCCGACTTTAAAGTTGGAAATTCCAAGATTAAAGTTGGAAATTCCGTCTTTAAATTTGGAAATTCCAAGATTAAAGTTGGAAATTCCAAGATTAAAGTTGGAAATTCCAAGATTAAAGTTGGAAATTCCAAGATTAAAGTTGGAAATTCCAAGATTAAAGTTGGAAATTCCGACTTTAAAGTTGGAAATTCCAAGATTAAAGTTGGAAATTCCGACTTTAAATTTGGAATTTCCAAGATTAAAGTTGGAAATTCCAAGATTAAAGTTGGAAATTCCGACTTTAAAGTTGGAAATTCCAAGATTAAAGTTGGAAATTCCAAGATTAAAGTTGGAAATTCCAAGAATAAAGTTGGAAATTCCAAGATTAAAGTTGGAAATTCCAAGATTAAAGTTGGAAATTCCAAGATTAAAGTTGGAAATTCCGACTTTAAAGTTGGAAATTCCAAGATTAAAGTTGGAAATTCCGACTTTAAATTTGGAATTTCCAAGATTAAAGTTGGAAATTCCAAGATTAAAGTTGGAAATTCCGACTTTAAAGTTGGAAATTCCAAGATTAAAGTTGGAAATTCCAAGATTAAAGTTGGAAATTCCGACTTTAAAGTTGGAAATTCCAAGATTAAAGTTGGAAATTCAAAGATTAAAGTTGGAAATTCCAAGATTAAAGTTGGAAATTCCAAGATTAAAGTTGGAAATTCCGACTTTAAAGTTGGAAATTCCAAGATTAAAGTTGGAAATTCCAAGATTAAAGTTGGAAATTCCAAGATTAAAGTTGGAAATTCCAAGATTAAAGTTGGAAATTCCAAGATTAAAGTTGGAAATTCCAAGATTAAAGTTGGAAATTCCGACTTTAAAGTTGGAAATTCCAAGATTAAAGTTGGAAATTCCGACTTTAAATTTGGAAATTCCAAGATTAAAGTTGGAAATTCCAAGATTAAAGTTGGAAATTCCGACTTTAAAGTTGGAAATTCCGACTTTAAATTTGGAAATTCCAAGATTAAAGTTGGAAATTCCAAGATTAAAGTTGGAAATTCCGACTTTAAAGTTGGAAATTCCAAGATTAAAGTTGGAAATTCCAAGATTAAAGTTGGAAATTCCGACTTTAAAGTTGGAAATTCCAAGATTAAAGTTGGAAATTCCGACTTTAAAGTTGGAAATTCCAAGATTAAAGTTGGAAATTCCAAGATTAAAGTTGGAAATTCCGACTTTAAAGTTGGAAATTCCAAGATTAAAGTTGGAAATTCCAAGATTAAAAGTCGGAAAATCAGAATATAAAAAATATATAATTGGCACTTATACGCTTCCGTAGAAGAGAATTATAATATTATAATTTTCTTGAAGTTAAGATGTTAACCTTTAATGTGGTATAAATAAGGGGAGGAATTTTCCTCTAAGTAAAATTTAATTATAATACCATGTTTATTGATTGAAATTATTAAATTTTGTGTTTTCATGGAAAAATCTATTTTTTCATAAAACATCAAAAAGCAGTAAGATCAATCAAATAAACTTTTGAAATCAAATCGATTTTGCATTTCAGTCGAAGAGAAACACTTTATAAAAAAAAGAAATAAAACTTCGTGTATAATAAGTGGAAATCTAATTCCGAATATCCATTTTTTTCTGTAATGAAAAATGCTAGCTATTTCAGTCCATAATATTTACAATTTTGTTCCGTTGGAACAATATCAGAATATCAATATCATTAAAAAGGCTTAGGTGAAGGATTAGTAATACAAGGATAGGACAATTCCTAGTATTTGAGAAAAATATCATTCAATTTGGATAGAGTGTGTAACTTTACTTTCTGTAAGGTAAATGCACAAATTTAAATTCGAAAAAATATAACCAGAAGGCGCTACTGAAATGGATATTGGCGGCTTATGAAAGCACTTTGGCTGGAAGCATCACTGATGAGGATTTAATATCCGAAACGCATGTCTGGTGCATGATAGATAAGTTTGAAAAAAAATTTCATGAAGATATAGAGTTGAAACACTTCTGTATTACTAATTCAATAAATAGCTATTTACTCATAAATAAGACAGAAACTAACAGTAAATCCAATGCAATCAGTCAACCAGCAACCGAACATTTATAAATCCACTCTCGATAAGCACCTCAAAATTTATCATAACGATATATTAGTTGTATGACATCGTTTGCTAGAAATTATTTGTTCTTTTAGCTTGTTTTCTCAGAAAACCTATATTCCCTCTCTCCTCAACGTATAAAAGATATAAGATATAAGAGTGAAATATGTCAATAGAGTGATACAAGATGCATAGGAAGAGTAAGCATGTCATGTTTGTTACTTGTTATATCAAATTGTAAGCAATTCACAACTAGGT
The DNA here is from genome assembly GCA_028142955.1 of Pinctada fucata. Taxonomy (NCBI): domain Eukaryota; kingdom Metazoa; phylum Mollusca; class Bivalvia; order Pterioida; family Pteriidae; genus Pinctada; species Pinctada fucata. The sequence goes on from AP027104.1 coordinate 10,882,944, forward strand.
ACAATCTGAAAATACGACAGAACTAAAGAACGTAGTTACTCCAACGGTCCTAGCGAAAATAGGTATTCAAAATCCTCAAAATGTACGACTGATTAATGCAAAACTTTAAACAAATGAAATAATGACATCGAAGCATCTTACTTTTCAATACATAAGGAATTACAAACCAAAAATCGGTTCTATCGAGTAAGTAGGAATAAACCTCTCCAGATTTGCGAATGTTGTATTTCTTCATCACTGCAAAACTTTCTTCGAAATCAAATCCAAACTATTGCTGTGAAAAAAGCAAATTTTAGGCAATATCAAAATCAATCGAATGTTGCGTTTTTTAAAGTATGTTCATCTGACGACAACCACAACCGCAAATGATAACACTCTTACTATTGATACTATTACTAGTCGATTGTATAAGACACTTCTTTGGCCAAAAGTTGAGGTAATTTCAATCTTTTTTGTAATAGAGGGCGCCTAATTCATCACAAATATGTGGAATTATTTTGAAAAAAAATAATTTCGATAACCAGCTGAAAGATTTTTGAATGTTTTACAAAAATACCTAGAATTTTGTTATTTTTGTATGAAAAAAAGTGTTTTCCTCAAAATTGAAATGTACAAAAATAAATGTATTTATGATATATATCGACAAAATACTCAAATCAAAGACATTGTTAGCACTGGGCCATATATTCAAAAACAACTCACAATTGAAGCTCTTGCTATGTATTAAAGAATGACCTATTTCAAAGGCTGGTTTGAATTAAAAATATCAAATTTGGCGTATTTCGCAAAGAAATCTAAAACAAAAAATTGTACCAACAGAAAGTGTATATCTTATATTTATTTTGTATATCATAAAATAATCATTTAGGGGCTACATAATGGTATGGCGAGACAACTACATCTGAAACTTTCTTTAAATTTTATCAAATTTTCGTTAAAAATCAAATTTATTGGCCCAAAACACACATATCTACTTCGAGATACATATTGGTTTATACAAAATTAGAAAAAGCATTTCAAACACTACATTTTCATATATCCTAATCTTTCAAATTTGAAGACATAAAAGAATTGTAGATATTTTTCCGTTTTCAGTGATTTTCCTTCACAAAAATCCTGTTTTCCCCCAAAACACCACTTTCGCACCTGATTCAATTCTTACGACACCTTGAATATGAAAGACAAGGCTTTAAACTTTTATTACCTGTATTTATTAGCCATGTACCTTGAATGTCAATTAAAATTAATTTTTCGTACCCTTGGTCACCGTACTATAACTGAATAGTGTTGCTATAATTTATCAAAAAGAACAAACTTCTTATTATGTAAAAATCAAGTCTTTAAATTCGGTTCTTCTCTGACATATGATACTTCTGTTGTGTATTGGGATGAGTCTGGAGAAAGCTCAGTGTGATACACTTGGTCGTCCGGTACCTGATGATATTTGCAAATATTACACACTGCAAATATGATGAGTGCAGTCAGCCATAGTGCAGCAAATAACAAAGCCATGGTCCACATTGGAAAAACATCTGAGGTGAAAAAACAAAAGAAACTCATTGAATGAAGAACAGTGATCCATGGTAACGCAATCGGCCACACCAGGAAGATACTTGTGAAGTAGGTTTGTTTCTGGCCGACCACGGACATTTGTGGAGTTAATCAAGCACGTTGCATGTAAGAAGACAAACCTTCAGCAAGAGAAATATCCGTTGACGGTCAGTAATAAACCTAATAACAGTGTATTTGTCGAGGACTCAAATTGTCGACTGTCGTCTTTGCAAACCTGCACGCCTTTTGTTTCCAGTCGGTTTTCAAAAGGGACACCTTTGCGATTCCCTCTTTTTGGTTAAGACCGTGCCTAAAGTATTCTAACAATTTTCTGTAATGAAATTAAAAATCCTGATAATAATCTCAATGGCACTCACAATAGAGCACAAAATTGAGCATCGACGGACCCCTAGCAAGCTGGAGGTGGGACCAGGTGCCCGGGAGGAGTAAGTATCCCATATTTGGCAGCCGAACCCACCGTTGATGTTCACACAGGAAAATGAAAATATCTAAAATAGATATGCTGTATGAGGTTACATGTATTTCTATAAAGAAAGTACCATAGCGACCATGTCAGGGAGAAATATTCAAAACAATTACATTAAAACCCCTCGTAGGGAACTTTTTTACGAGCTCAACACGGCAAAAGGCATAAGTGTGACACGAATGAGTTAAAGAAGATTCTGACGATAATCTCAACAGCACTCACAATTGACGGACCTCTAGCAAGCTAGAGGTTGGACCAGGTGGCCGGTAGGAGTAAGCATCCAAAGTAAGTACCAAAATTATTTCGACACGCATGTTCTGCGATTTTTATGGAATTTCATGTATGGGAAGGGATGAAAGCAAGAATTAAAAAAAAACTTTTCAAATTGTTACCAAGTGACGTGGTTGCCATGATAATCAGCTTAAAAGATACTAAAATAATCCAAATTTCGCGGATTACCTTAGCAGAATCTATCCTTCGGAGCTTGAAGTCAAAGAAACTACAGAGACAAATAATTCAGCATCCTATCTGGGCATAATGTTGTCCTACGACACTGATGGTCACATGAACACCTCACTCTATGACAAACGTGACGACTTCAATTTCAGCATTACAAACTTTACTCTTCTGAGCAGCAATATCCCTTCATCACCTGCTTATGGCGTGTTCATATCTCAGTTGATACGCTATGCCAGAGCAAGTACCAAATATACATGTTTTGTTCTGAGAGCTATGCTTCTTTTAGATAAGCCTCTCAGTCAGGGATACATTTGTGACCGACTTACCTCGTTATTGAGGAAGTTCTACGGTCGTATTGGGGAACTCTTCATACATTATGATGTCCCTCTCTCCAGAATGGTGGATGATATTCTGTCTTAGACCATTTGAAACTCTATGTCTTCCGAAATGGAAGTTACCGGATGTGACAGTTCTACCGAATTAAAGCGGCGGGTGTTGCATGCAAGCAGGAGATGCTTACTCTTCCTGGGCACCTGATCTCACACCCATATCGGGAGTTCGCTTCTTTTCATGTGGTGGAGGTTTTTGTTTGTTTGCTTTGGTTCCTGTTTTGTCCTGATTTTGTATGCCTTCGGTTTCTGATTTTCTGAATTATCGATTTTGTGCTGTATACAGGGATATGGTCATTATCCATATTTGTCATCCAACCACTGAATATACTTGTATCTTCCGAAATGGAAGTAACCGGGATGTGACAATTCTACTGAATTGAAGTGACGAGTGTTGCATGCTATGTAAACGTCTTCAAATTGAATAGCATCATTTAAGAACAGATAAATTGGCAACATGGACCAGACATGCACGTTTCGGGTACTTAACCCTCGTCAGTGATCCTCAAATCTAAACAATGTAATATGCCAAAAAAGTATGAAAGTTACTATGCCGAAAAAGCGTACCGAAAGACGTAGGACGAAAGACGTAGGAGGATGAGTGGGATATGATGCTACAGGACCCACGTTTTAGAAATTTCAAGAAATTTTGATAACAGGAATTTAAGAATGCTTTGAAGAAACGATCAACCGAAATTGATCGAACTTGGCTACATGTGCCCTCGGGGATGCTGACTCTGGCACCTGGTCTGACTCCATTATTTGGAGTTCGTTTCTTTTCATATGGTGGAGGTTTTTCTTTTTTTGCTTTGGTTCTTGTTTTATCCTGATTTTGTATGCCATCGGTTGATGATTTTCTGAATTATCGATTTTGTATGTATTGGGATATGGTTATTATCCATATTTGTCAATGTAATTAAACAATTAGAAATTATTATATACACTAGAATTAGTCGGTTACAAAGGACCTATGTTTCCATAGGTTTTAAAAACTGATAAATTTGACTTTCTTGGTTCGATAAATATATCCAAATGATCGTAACAATGTTATTACTTTTTGGTAACCGGAAAAGTGTAAGGGTTGTGCCCCTTCAATATGGATAACTACACCATTTGCTACACTTTAAAGTGAGGAGTTTGTTTTACAACACAATTGTACGTTATTCGAGACCTCATGGTAATCGGAAAAGTGAGAGGGTTGTGCGCACGTAATCCAGGATAACCACACCGTCTGCTACTAACGTGGCAGATGGCCGTCCTAAGTCGGCACCGATTCCTTCCCCATTGGTCTTGTTGGTTTATGTGTAGTCATTTATGTCTGATGTTTCTCTGTGATTTGGCGTTCCTTGTACCATTTGCGTCTCTCTTTGTTTGTCTTCTTTGTGTTTTTACAGTGGATGTTTTGGGGTTTTGCTGTTGGTGCTGCAACTACATGTTTTTGGAGATCCCCTCCTTTCTTTGACGTGGCAGATGACCATCCTAAGTCGGCACCGATTGCCAATTATTCTCCTTAGTTAATGTGAAGTTTTTTTGTGTGTGTTTACTGTTTCTATGTCATATGTCTCTTTTGCGTGTCTCGCTGTTCTTGTATACTCTATGTTGACATATAAGTTTTTCTTTGGGTTGTTACCGGGTTTGGTTGGAGATTTCTTCCTCTCTTTAAATGTAACATATAATGCACTCTTTCATGAAATGCAAAAAAACCAATAAAATGGGTAGGGTAAACGTTACCATGACAGCCAATTTAAAGAAGCAAAGAGTTGAAAAATGATAATTAGCATACCATAATAAATTACTTTAACAATAGAATTGACATTTAATCTCTCATAAAGTAAAAATAAAAAGGGGGATCTATGTGGCATAGACGTAGGTGTCTTAACGTTTATAGCAAACAGTTATATACCTTATATTGATTCAAAATTGTCGTATTGAAGGAAATTAACAAGCTAATTTCAAATTTGAAGTCATGAATTTACATATGTTTCCTTAGCAATGACTTGTTTCTTGTTTCTTTTAGTATTTATTTGAAGACGTTTAACATTTGTACCACTTGGTGAGTGTCACTGCTGGTGGACCGGGAGTGCCTAAGGACAAGTGTAGCTAAGTACGCTCAACTTCCGTTGATCGTTTCTTCCACGCAATCACAACTTAATTCCTTTTATCAAATTTCTTGAAATTTCTAAAACGTGGGTCCTGTAGCATCATATCCCAGCCATCTTGCTACGTCTTTCGGTGCAATTTGGACATACCTTGCATGTCTGGTCCACGGGTCCACGCTGTTAATTAATCTGCTTTTATATGGTGCTAATGGATTTGAAGGCGTTTAACATTCCTATCCGAGTACCATATACATGTATACACACAAACAAAAGTTAAGCAACAGTGAAGTTGATTTTCATGCAAAATGCTGGTTTGATTAAAAGTATTTGGAAATTATGTATCCTGATATAGATCTAACTTTTGACGAAGACAATATTACCTTATTTAACAAAATATTAGTATGCAACTTATGTTAAATCAGGATCGAAATAGGGACGGGTATGGTTTTAAACAATTAAAGTAAGACATTATCTTCATGGAGTTGATTTATGTTGTAAAATTCGCATTAAATTATGTTGAAATGAATCAAATTGTGAATTCAATGAAATTGAATACTGAATATGTGTTAAAAATGCTATGATTATGTGAGTTATCTCTTTAAAGTATTGGGAATATACATGTATTCCTTGAAAAAAAATCATGTCATAAAGCGATTTAATGAAACAGGAGGTCCAGTTAAGCGCTCACGCATCGGTAGAACTAAATTTATTATCAGAAAAGATAATTTGGGGGTGTATTTTAATCACTATCGACATTTTTTCAAAGAAATAAACTTTGATAACGATATCTGAATGGATGCCTTTTTGTGTTTTTTTTTTTCTTTAAGAGAAGAACTTTGTGACCAATATATTTCTTGAATTTTTTATTTAACCCCAGTTCGACACCGGTTTCAGAAATTTGTGAAAAGTTTGTAAACAGAAATTTTCGAATGCGTTTGAAGAAACGACCAACCTAAATTTATCGAACTTGGCTTCTTGTGCCATCTGGGACTCGACAAAAATGTAGAAAATTTAGAATTTTTTACCTAAAATAGATAAATAATAACTAAAAGACATCAAATATGTCTACATTGTATATTAGAAATATACTTCGAAATGTTTATCTCCTTTGATAGCTATATAATGAAATAAGGAACTAAAGATACGGTCTTATTTAAATTTGTATTCAATGGCTACAATGAAATAAACATTGGTGGAAAAATAAATGTCAGTCGTGATTATTTTGTTCGTAATTCTTGAATATTTCATTCGATTGAACGAATGTTTTGGTGAATTTAAGAAGAAAATAGAAAAATTTGTTAAATTTAAAGGTTTTAAACTATCGATCCTTCAAAAATACGACCCCCTTCCTTTTTTAAGGGTTTTCGTTCCTGGGGTAGTGTTCCCACCGGAATCCCACTGTTCCAGAAAATTTGTATCATGGATGTGCATCGCCAGTGGAAATGACGTTCCGTATCTCCAGGGGAAGCAATGTTAAACGTCTTCAAATTCAATATTAGAAAGAACAACTTTCCGTTGTCTATTGATTTCAGTTTGGAAAATATACGTTTTCACACAAGTGTTAGCAATTTTATCCATAACTGATCTAAAATAATTTCATATTCTCCAGCTTGCAGGCAACACCCTTCGCTTCAATTCGGTAGAATTGTCACATCCGGTTACTTCCATTTTGGAAGATATAAAGTATAATCTTTGGTTGGACGGTACAAATGGTCTATGACAGAATATCATCCACCATTCTGGAGAGTGGAGCATCATAGTAGTAGAGCAACCAAGTCGCTAAATTTGAAATTTTAATCAACACCCCTAACACAGGGCTAAATTTCATATCAAACGAAAGAATATAACGTGGGCCATGCGTTTGAGGTGTCGTAACCAAATTCGTATGGTCAGAATTTCTGTAATTTCACAGAAAAGCGGAAAATTAGTAAAATTCAAATTCATAGATTATTGAACAAAAACTTACTTCATTTTACAAATGGATAATCCATGTGGCCAAAATAAATTTTATTATGCTTATTGAAGTCAAAAGAAACTTTTTGGATTAAATTGATTTTTCTAATTCCAACTTCATGGATGAATGAGCACACATTCTAAGATAAATAGGTAAAATGGAAAAATTCAATTCTTTCACTTGAATTTTGAGAATGTTGATTTAAGAAATGAATCTTATATTTTTTCTGTTGATGCAGGTATCACCCGAAAAATTGGACAGAAAACTGCATCAATGCGCGTAGCGCGTTGATGCAAAAGTTTTCTGTTCAATTTTTCGGGTGATACCTGCATCAACAGAAAAAATATAAAATTCATTTCTTATCATTTAATTGTGGAAAACAGACTGTTTTCTTGGATCTATAAACAATCAATCACCGCACTATATTTCGTAAGTCGGAAGGTTTTGCAGTGATACGTCTGCCAAAACAAGTTATGGCAGCCGCCATGATTCAAACAGCGAACGATCGTCCCTCTATATCTTTGGAATAAGGACCAGTTTGAGCAAATTCTACATGCACTGTTAACTTTTGAGTAAGTAGAAAAGAAATGATACCCTTGAAATCATAAGCAAACATCAACAAATTGTATTTTCAGCAACGAGTTCATTCGTGTTTGAGGGAACCCCCAGTTCTAAAAATAGTGCTATAAATAGACTTCCGTGAAAAATTCTGTTGATCGATGTATCAACAAAATTTCTAAGCCAATCAGAATCTTCGTTTCTTGAAAATGACAATGGAAATTAAATGATTCAAAAATAAAAACAACCTAAAGGAAACGATATTTTGATATGTGAATGTGTTTTTTGGAAAGTTTGACAGAGATCGATTTACAAACTTAAGAGTTACAGGCAATTAAACTGCCCCTCCCCATAACATTGTTAATAACAATCACTACAAAATAAACTAGATGTTTCCTCGATACTGTTACGGAGTTAAACACCACATAATTACAGCAAAGTCTAATTTCAACATATAAATATGAATAAAAGTATTGTTTTATTTTAAAGTAGACGACAAATTTAGATCAATAATTTTGAAAATAAAGCTTTTTGTCTTTCTGTACTATCTCTATTCTGATGATTTCAAACATTTGATATGGAAGCCTTTTGTCCGCCCAATTATAGAAATAATTTAGTAAAACAAAGATTTTGCGATCAACAAAACAAGGAAATGCGCATTGTGTTTTACTTCCACAAGCTTCAAGTTAGATAAGCAGCGTAGCTGCCTATACGACCCCTTCACATTTAAAGCAATTATTGCATTTTCTTCCTCCGTTTGACGGTGTTAAAACACTTGTCGCTAAAACGTAACTTAAAGGCATTTGTACTACATGTAGATGTAGATGATAATGGAGATAAACTCTGATTTCTAGTTCTGGATCTCTCGTTTCTGATTGGCTGATCGTTGTTGGACATTATACGACATTGGCCGCGTACGAAAAATATGACTTTGAATGCATTTTTAAAAAAGAGTTTTGATTGTCTGTTCATCATTTTCCATGCTTCATCGATATTGAAATAGAAATGACCATACATTAAAGGATGCTCTATAGTAGGTCACCTACTATGCACATAGTAAATGGTGTTCTTATCCGAAGTACTCCTCTCACATTTTCGTATATAACGCCCGACTATTTTTTTCTGATTTGAAAAATGGAAATGCGCGACAAAAAAAAAAAAGAACACTTCAAAATAATAAATGAGTGTAACCAGGTGCAAAATAGCTTTTCTGTCGGTTCCAGTATTACAGTTGGAAATAGGACATTCAAATTACTCAATATTAGGCACCTAAAATTGCGGATATATATTACACTTGTCTCATGATGCAATCGAATTGATGTAGCTATACATGTAACATAATGAATTTGGACTTCTGATATAATTTTTGTAATCGGCTATTCATTTTATCAATTACATTTTAACCGTGTTTATTCACTGAAACTTTCTTGTTGATCTTCTTTTTGGTACTAACGCTGAGCTGACAACACCAGTCTCGTCGTTATAAAAGTCTAATATTGTTGTATCGTATCTTGGACTCTTGAATTTTCGTAGTTGAAAATCGGAACTTGGATACATTGCACTGACTTCAGTCATACTGTTCATACCTTTTTCCATACTTTTTATTTTATTCGGAGCGCTTCGGGAAAAACGATCAAACTTTCCGTTGTCAACAGACCAGAACACACATTTTTCTGTTTTTCTTCTCCGAAATATATAGCTGTTTATTCGTTTTATTGTAGAAGTATGTATATAGTCATCATTAATGTAGGATTGCTCAATTACGTTACCAATATTACGTATGACTATGTGGTGTTTTTGCTATGTACAGCATAAAACAAAGCCCCCCCCCCCCCAATTCTGTGACACTTTAGGACTTTCCATGAGATCCCCTGGGCGCCTTAAGGGAGGTTCTCTGACCCAATGCATCATGAAAAGCTTCCACTTAATTTGTAACAGCTACGAATCTGAATGAGGGTAAGTACAGATGATAAAATTGAAAAATTGCACAACGTTAACGAAAGGCATATTTCAATGTTTAAAATAAGGCAAACGAAGAGTCCAAACTCTGACCAATGAACTTGGCATATATAATTACATCACTGTAGTTCTAAAATGAACGTCGTAAGATACTTTTTATCATTTAATAAAAACTTCATGCGAAGTTTTGAAATTCACGTATTTTCATTACAACTTGTCACAAACGGGTCTCCATACGTGATCTTCACTTGGCATATTAAAATAAGGTATTTTTCACGAATTTGTCAACAGGATGACATAATTCCTCTTTCGGCAGTTACTTTTATCAAACATACGTATATATACCGACAAAAAAGTACGATTTGATAAAAACTGTAACACGTGGTCAACCGAATCTTAATCTACGGAATCTTCTTTAGGAAATGACGGTTAACTTTAAGGTGAATACGCATTAGTTTTTTATATTTATTTATAAGCCTCTAGAAAAATTAACGATAAAAAGGCCTCAGAAATTATATACATATATTTGTCGATATGTTTCGAGACAAAAATTCAGTCTCGGGGCTTTAGATAATATAATTAACACGGATTCTTCATATTTCATAGAAATTTGCATAAAACTGCCACTTTTCGAGAAAGGAGAAAATATTCTACCTCCAAAATAACTCTATATCATATTTACATATCTAATGCAAGAATTGCAATGACTCTCTGTACAAAACAGAGTCAAATATAGGAATACAGAGGATGTAGCCGATAAATATTTCGTTTTTATTTTTCACGGTTTTATCACTTTTTACCCAATTTAAACAAAATCTGACCATGATGTATTCTTTACGACAGCTGTTCTTGAAAGCAGGGGTATTCAGCTAAAAGTTAAGACCAAATTCAGGCCTGTGTTAGGGGTGTTGATTAAACTCGAAAACTAAGCCCCTTTTTTCAATTTGGTCGCTCTACTATAGTGTATGACGAGTTCCCCATATCGACCGTAGAACATACGTTTTCACAAAAATATTAGCAATTTTAAGCAAAGCTGATCTAAAATAACTTCATATTCTCACGGGATGAATTTTTCGAAACTTTTTTAAACTTCCACTTCTTAGGGCATATTTTACTTGTAGGTCTTATCGTATAAGCTCCCTGAATGCTATTTTATGGTTCAAGGCCTGTTCTTAATCCGTTCGAAATATGAAATGTCTATCTGCCCTATGGAATTTAGCTCGAACACTTATGCTTTCGTTTTCAAACAAGACATTTTACTGTAAAACTAGTCAACAAAGGGTATATTTGTGATTAACAAAAAGTTATGTTACTGCAAAATATTAACGAACGATACAATGAAAATATCGTTGTCAACTATGCTGGCAGATATTTCAAGTTAGATCATCGAAAACACATATATTGATTTTTTCTGCATTGTTAAAGTGACGGATAAACCATGAATATTGTTCATGCGGTTTGATTGAATTTGACACATCCTAGACTGTTTCTGTACATACCTGATTCAGCTGATACAGCTGGTATTGTTATTTCCGTCACTTCCAGTGTTATGCTAGAGTTAAAATCAAGGCTGAGAAAGTTCAGGTTTACGAATTTTGTTACCATAACTTCATCTGTCCCTGTGCATATCTTCTTTCCTGTATTACTTTTAAAGTCTAGTTTCTGTTGAAAGAGTGAAAGTCAGGATATAATGATGAGTGATATTCACTACGATGAAAATATTCTTTACTCTTTTCTAAAATTGAAATTGTCTGTTGCAAAGAAGCAAAAAGGGTGGATGATGTTTTACATTCAACGAAGTGGAGATATATTTATAGTTCATATACAATGTAGTCGTAGCACAAGTGAGTAAAAAGTTACATGGAATTGTTGTAACTCTTTACCTTCTTGAAGAAAATTTCAAAGCAATATTAATGCACCAAACACGTATTTCCGATAGTAAATCCTCATTCATGGTACTTAGTAATGTCAAATGTCGTAAATTTGATAAAGTAATATATTTGTATTTAGATAAAAATTACAGAAGTGCCCATCAGTCATTCAGTCTCATAGTCGAGAAGGCAAGGCAATATCATTCAAGAAACATAAAAGAAATACCTATCAGTCTCAAAGTAGAAATAGTCAGACAAAATCTTTAGAACTTCCATTGGAACGGTTGCGAATCTCGGAATAAATAACATTTCAAAATGAGACCAGGTGCCCGGGGAGAGTCGGCGTCTCCTGTTTACATGCAACACCTTTCGCAACAGGTAAGGCGAAAATTTATTCCAACCAAGACGATGGATCACGCACGTAAAAAGAAGGAAGACAAATGTCTTATATTACACGTGTTGGCTGCTCCGTAAAACGGACTTCTTTTGGATATAGTCTAGTTGCCAAATGGCTATTTTGGGGGGAACCCAAAAAAATGTTACGCACAAAATGTTTTTGCATGAAAGTGATGTTGATACCCTCTACTTTGATAATCCGGCTGATGCCACTCTGGCATCATTGGGCATTTCGAAATTTTTGGGAAAAAGTGTGATTTTTAAAAGAAAAACCGTTGAAAATTGGAAAAACGCAATGACTTTGTCCATTTTGTAGCTAGAACAACAGATTTGGTATCTAAAGAACAACAATGCCATTGCCTTTAAGTCTCAAGCTCAGTTTATCAATTTACTCGTCAATAAAATGGGGAAAATTATGGATTTTTGATGAAAAACCGTTGAAAATTGGGAAAATGTCATATCTTTTTTCATACTGTAGATAAAATAACAATTTTGGTACCAAACGCATAATAAATGTATTGCTTTTCATTTTAAATATCAGATTGGCAATTTGCAAGTACGAAAATTGGGAAAAGAATGAATTTTGAATGAAAAATCGCTGAAAATTGGGATATTGCAATGCTTTTTTTTTCATGCTGTAGGTAGAACAACGACAAGAAAAATTATTTCATTGATTTAAACTCAGAATTCCACTCAAGCAAATTGAATCTTCTTGTTTTGTTTGGTTGTTGTTGTTGTTGGTTGTTTTTTTTTTCTTCTTTTTTGCTGAAAAAGGTTTTAAATTGTAAACATGGTAAAAATATAATCTGTTTAAAGAAATTCTAGAACAACAATTTTCGTATCAAAATGATTGCATATTGATAGTTTTAGATTTTTACTCCCATATTACCTTTTTTTCTACTCTAGATTCTCTGGTTTCTCTTCCTGTGTGTGTCTTCTCTGTGTTTTTACTTGAGGTATTTTGATGTGTTGATATTGGTGCTGCAACCCAGTTTTGTTGGAGATCACCTCCTTTCTTATTGCCTTGTTGTTTCATCAACATACAATTGTAATACTTGTGTGCAACTATTCCTAACAACAAAGAATCCTTCTTACATAGTTGATCAAAATGCCTCCTTTTCATCGTACTCCGACAATTTTCTACTCCAAATCATTTACAGAATTACAGAAATATGAGCACAGAATTTGTCTCATCTGTTTGTTACACAAATCAGATTTCATGTGCGACTGCAACAAATCAACAGGATAACAGATAGAGGTACAGACGCGATTGGCAAAATATTATCACAATTGGTCTCAACATTTTAAAAAATTTAATTCTTTCAGCAGAATCGGATCCAGGTTTGATTGAACTGCATCTTAAGAATGTTTTCTTATGCATGGCTAAAAATATTTAGTTTTTCTTGACATGTTATTGAAATTATTCAATTCACTGTTGGTGACAATGGTCATCTTAGAGTTTTGAACTCTTATATAGCGCATTTCATTCAATCGTACACTGGACCTGACATCAGATATACTGTCTAGATTCTCTAAACCATAGTAATTCTTTATGAATATCATGGCCTCAGTCACCATCTTTTCAATATCTAAATTAACTTCTCGGAAATTTGACACGGAACACCACTTCAAAAACTTCCCACAGAACAACCTTTGTCTCTCCAATACCATCATATGTTGATGATACCCATCATCATGATCTGTTCTCAATGCCTTAATCTTCAGAATGTGTAGAATGTGAGTTCTTAATCCATCGGATTGCCTTCTCGATCAACTGATTGCAAGTACATGTAATATCAATCAGTTGCACTTCATTTCCTGAGATGTAGCTTTCCTGACTGAATCTTTTATGTCATTGTGATGGTAAGTAGGGGTCAATTGAATATCATTCAAATTTTCTCTCTGCAAAGTGATAGCAATTTTAAGTTAAGTAAATATGGCCATAGCCCTGCTGGAACGGATTTTGGCTGTGCCATGAAGTCACTTTAATTGAAAGCATCACTGATGAGGATTTTTCTATCCAAAACACGTGTCTGGTGCATCAAAATTGGTTTAAAACTTTCTTCAAGAAGGGAAATAGTTGGAACACTTATCATTGATTAATTTTTTTAGAAATATACGACCAGAAACATTCAAGGTATTAATTCTGCATGAATGCGAGTCCTGCATACATCAATCGATCATCAGCTCCTAGGCATTCTTGTCGAATGAATAACCTGGAGATTATTCTAAGAACATATTTCGAACGAGTTAAAGAAGATCCTGACGATAATCTCAACAGTACTCACAATAGAGGACAAAATTGAGCATCGACGGACCCCTAGCAAGCTATAGGTGGGACCAGGTACCCGGGAGGATTAAGCGTCCCCTGTTAACTAGCCGCACCCGCCGTCGATGTTCACGCACGAAAATGAAATGAATATATATAATACATACACTGTCTTTTAAAAAATACATTGCAAAGTTTGAAAGTTGCAAAACTGAAGTCATCTTTTCAACATCAACATAGGAACTAGAACAACGTCATGACTAGGCAGGTCAATCCACTTCAATAATTGAAAACAACTACACAATCCTGGCAGAAATCATCTATGTTTTAAAAACGTCTTCAAATTAATTAGCATCATTTAAAAGCAGATTAATAAGCAGCTTGGACCAGACATGCACGTTTCGGGTATCTAACACTCGTCAGTGATCCTCAATCCAAACAATGAAATATGGCCAAAATGTGTGAAAATTATGTCCAAAATATACCGAAAGACGTAGCAAGATGACTGAAAAATGACCCAGATTTCAGAAATTTGTGACATTTTTGTAAACAGAAATTTTCGAATGTGTTTGAAGAAACGACCAACCGAAATTGATCGATCTTGGCTACATGTGCCCTTGGGGACTCCTGGTCCACCAGCAGTGACACTCACCAAGTGATACAAATGTTAAACGTCTTCAAATTCATTAGCATCATTTAAAAGCAGATTAATTAACAGCGTGGACCAGACATGCACGTTATGTATCATAGACAGTAGCCGCTTTCTTTTGAACAATGTCTCTTATTTCACCCACGTCTTTCAAAAGCTTGCTACAAGACTCCATGTACAATGTACCAGTAAATTGATTTAAAATGGTGTTGACTTGAATACACATATCTTTGTTCTAGATTTTCTGTAAACGTTTTGCATTTTTCATAGTCCCAACTTTTAATGGAAAATACCCTTCAAAATCAAAGTTTTCTCCCTCATTGGTCTTCTACCACTTATGAGCAAGTTGCTTAGTACGAATTCAGAATAAAAGACAATAAAAATATTCTTTTGGTACCATAATTGCTGTACCTCATACTAATTACAGTTTGAAAAGGTTCATTGCATTTTGCACATTTTCAGCGTTTTTATATCCAAGAGTAGTTGTTTTTCCCAACTTCGTACCAGCAAATTGCGAATCTGACTTCTGTATTATTCAAAATGAAAGGCAATAAATTTATTGTTTATTTAGCTACAGAATAAAAAAAATATTGTATTTTCCCATTTTTCAACGATTTTTCATCGAAAATCCATAGTTTTCCCCATTTTATTGACAAGTAGATTGGTAAATTGAGCTTGAGACTTAAAGACAATTATATTGTCGTTCTCTTGGTACCAATTTTGTTGATCTAGCTGCAGCATGGAAAAAGTAATTGAATTTTTCCTATTTTCATTGGTTTTTCTTCGAAAAATACCATTTTACCCCAAAATTTCGAAATGTCCAAGGATGCCAGAGTGGCATCCGCCGGATTATCAAATAAGAGGGTATTGACAACACTTTCACCCAAAAACATTTTGTGCGTAAGAAATTTTTGGGTTTCATGAATGGCACCTAGACTAATAGCGCCTATGAAATACAGGCAAACAAGAAAGTTGATATAACAAATATTCGATGTAACATAGGAAAATATAACATATAACTGCAAACAGCGCGAAATCAATTGAGGTGGTGTATTCTGTCGAGAAGATGATGGTTAGGTTAAGTTACCATGGGATGCTTACCTTTTCGAATTTAATAAAATATCATACATAAATTTAAATTACTGAGTACTCGTGAAGACCTTGGCTGCGTTCCATTATTTGAAATTTCATGAACATTCAATGATCTCATTAACGAAAGAAGTGACTTACTGACTTGACGACGGGACTCCATAACGGGCCCTGTCCAAACCTCTTTAGAGAAGACAGGATCCCGATCACCAGTCCTCTCTGAATGTCAGTAGGACTTCTCGGGTGATAACATACATGAGCTCGCGGCGGCAGAGCACGGATTGTATTACGTACGCCCTCTTTTTATATCCATTTACATATTCATCTGTGTTGCTTGGGCCCCTGCGTTTTGCGGTCTTATTTGTGTGTGGTCATCTGACAGTGAGGTGGTTGTTTTACACCATAATTGTACGTTCTTCGAGACCTCTTGGTAATCGGGAAAGTGGGAGGGTTGTGCGCACGTAATCCAGGATAACCACACCTTCTGCTATATCCGTGGCAGATGGCCGTCCTTAGTCGGCACCGGTTGCCCATTGGTCTCGTTGGTTTATGTGTAGTCCTTTGTGTTTGATGTTTCTGTGTTGTGCGTTGACGTTCCTTGTCCCTTATGCGTCTCTTTCTGTGCTTATCTGCTCTGTGTTTTTGCATTGAGTGTTTTGGGGTTTTGCTGTGGGTGCTGCAACCTGGTGTTGTTGGACATCCCCTCCTTTGTTTTACAAAAGTGTTTTGTTTTGTTTCCTTTGTTTTATAAAAGTAATATATATATATATAGGCTTACAGCAAGTCTTTCATGTTCTCCGGCCCCTCGAAAGCGTAATTCCACAAAGGTTCCTGGGCGCAGCAATTTATGCTGACTGTTCACTATGCAGACCATCTTACCAATGGAGGGCCGAACGTGAACACTGAATTTGATGACATTCCGTACTTTCCAAAATAGAATCAAAGGTTGATTATCCATCACGTAATCAAGACGTGCGTAACCTTTGCTATAATAGTCTGTGACATCTACTACAATAAAGAATTAGATACCTCTAGTGAATGGTTATATACCTGGAAAGTCATATTTAAATTATTTCTTGTATTCCTAAACTATTTTAAAAGGGATACCTTAAATGCACCTAAAATTACAATCGAACGCAATAAAATTGTTGAAAAAATATCAAACAGAACTTTGCTTTATCAGGATAAAAATAGACAGTGTCAATTACATAACACAATAGAATTACACAGGACAACAAAGGAACAATCTTTCGAGTTCAGAATCTATTGTAGGTAGCGCTTTTAAATAATGCAAAGTTAAAACATTCAAATATCACATGAATCATCAGTAAATGAAAGTCAAACACAAAACCTAACATCAGAATCCGGAAATCACAGCCAAAAGACTGGCAAAGGCTTTAAAGAATATAGAACAGAACTTTCGCACGAGAGAAAGAAATAAGGGCGTCTCCAAACAAACTCAGTTGCAGCACTTACAGTAAAACACCCAATGCCAAATCTCAGAGCAGATACGCACAGCAAGAGACGCAAAAGGGACACGGAACGCCAAAACACAACATAAAAAAACTACACATAAACTAACGAGAGCAATGGGCAATGGGTGATGTCTTAGGACGCCATTAGCAAAACAGAGATAATAACACAAAACAATAGCAGGATTTTAAAAGGAAGCTTTTAGCTTATTTAAATTTCTCTCGATATATAACTTCAAAACAGGGGGATTGCAAATTGACAAGGGAAACAGAATCATGATGCGACAATTACCAATAGCTGTTGTAAGAAAAATAAGGGGATCTCAAAAACTCTCGGTTATAGCACCCAGAGCTAAACACCAAAACATCCAGTGCAAAAAAGGGAGCAGGCACTCACGGAAAGAGACGCAAAAGGGACAAGGAACACCAAATCGCATAATAAACAAAGACAAGAAAGACTTTACATAAACCAACGAGGCCAACGGGCAATATGTGCAGACTTGGGACAGCATTCTGCCACGCCGGTAGCAGATGTGTACTTATGGGTAATGACCTTATACCTATAAACATCACAAAATCGATAATTCAGAAAATCATAAACCGAAATGAGATAAAGATGATCCTGACGACAATCTCAACAGCACTCCGAATAGAGCACCAAATGGAACATCGACGGACCCCTAGCAAGCTAGAGGTGGGACCAGGTGTCCGGGAAGGCATACAAAATTAGGATAGAATAGGAACCAAAGCAAACAAACAAAAACCTCCTCCACATGAAAAGAATCGAACTCCCGATATGGGAGTAAGACCAGGTGCCCAGGAAGAGTCAGCATCTCCTGCTTGCATGCAACACCCGTCGATTCCATTCGGTAGAATTGTCACATCCAGTTACTTCCATTTTGGAAGATATAAAGAATAATCTTTGGTTGGTACAAATGGTCTAAGACAGACTATCATCCACCAACCTGGAGAGTGGGACATCATAGTGTTTGACGAGTTCCCCATATCGACCGTAGAACATCCTCAGGGCAGATGTTAGTCGGTCACAAACTTATCCCTTGATTAGGTGCGCACAACCCTCCCACTTTTCCGATTACCCAGAGGTCTTGACGAACGCACAAATGGCGGTATAAAATAACCTCCTCACTGTAAGATGATCATACAAACATACAGCATAATGCGGGAGGGGGGGGCAAAACAAAACACAGATGGATATGAAACTGAATGTAAAAAAGAAGTCCTTCGACATATAGTCCGTGTTCTGCCGGCTGTATCGAGCTTATGGATTTCATTACCCAATGAGTCTGACCGGAATTCAGAGACAGAAACATATTTATGATATTATAGACGTCTGACGATTCTAGCACAATTTTGATGGTGAATCTTTCTACCGTTGGTCCTTCTTATTTTGTTTATTTTGTTACCATAAAAAGCAGGTTTTGAAATACCTATGAATAAAATACTCTGATGGAAGACATCAAGACGTCTTAATGTTTATATTTTCATTGTATCGTCAAAAAAAAAGTTACAGTCAGTCTCTCTTATCCTTTGTTCAGTAGATCTTAAATAATTCCTCGAAACGAAGAAAAGGTCACACGACTCATCTGATACTAACGTGCACTCGTAGCTTACTGACAGCTGATGATATCTGTACTTGTCCATTGATGTATGAAAGACAACATTCAAAATTCATAATAAAATTCCCTATCAAATTTTTGTACATGAAAATTCATTTAAAAAAAAATAACTATAACAAGAAAAAAACCCAATAAAAGCATTTAGGAACCTAAATGTTACAAATATAGACCAGTTTAGAGTACTTAAGTCCAAGAAGGCACAAATGAAAAAAAAATCATAAAAAAAATCTCAAAACCACAGAGAGGACACGCACACAGAGAGAGGCAAAAGGGACAAGGACCACAAACTCACACCATAGAGGAAAGAAGGGGATCTCCAATAACACTCGGCTTCAGTACCCACAACAAAACCCCTTATCACCCAATGCAAAAACACAGAGCAGACACGCTAAGAAAGAGATGTAAAAGGGACAAGGAACAACAAATCACATCAAAAAAACATGAAGCACAAAAGACCACAGATAAACTGTTGCCGACTGAGGACGACCATCTGCCACGCATACAACCCTTCCACTTTTCCGATTACCTTGAGGTTTTGAAGAACAATTAATTGTGGTGTAAAATAATCTCACTGTATAGGACAAACATATAAACAGACAGCATGACGCAGGGGTCCAAGATACACACATGGATATATATCCATTTACATAAACATTAAGGAAGTAAATGTACCTATCACTTATTCAGTCTCAAAATCGAGAGAACAAGACCAAATCATTATAATTCCTATAGGAACGGTTGCGAACCTCGGAATGAACAACATTCCGAAGAGAGACCAGGTGCTCGGGGGGAGTCAGCTTCTCCTGATTGTATGCAACATCCGTCGTGACTGCTATATGGAAACTTCAAATTCGGTTATTGTCTTGATGTAAATATTGATCACACAAGGTAAATATTTCTTGTTTGGTGATGATGGCAGCCATTCAATCACAATCCAGAATGTCACTGATCATTCTGGAAAGGGGGATCTGATATCATAATATACGACATACAGTCCGTCCTCTGTCGGCTGTAGCGAGCTCATGCATGTGATCACCCGAGGAATCAGACTGACACCCAGAGAGGACAGCTGGTCGGAGCCCTATCTTCTTTAAAAAGGTTTTTGTGACGTTCTGAACGAATATTTTCATATGAGTATAGAAAAATATCAGCAAGAAGTGATACACACTTGTTACCATATTGATTTCCACAATTTTCTGAAACACCATTTCTCCAAACATCACAACTATGTTATTAATCAGAAAGTGCTATATTTTGATAACCTATTCTTCTTTGTATCTATTATAAGTCAGTGGACGAAAGTGAAACATTAAACCCGAAATCAGATTCCATAAATGACAATCTAATTGGCTTATACGTTCTTGAATACATTCTAAAATAGAATGTTATATATCGAGAAAAAAAAATTCGGACAAACAGACGTAGAATATTATAAAGGGCATAAAACTTGAAGGACAACTTTATCTTATGAACGATCTAGTGGAAGTGCGAAAAACATTGCAGGTGGCGTTGTTAAAACATATTCAGATATTACATGTCTAATCCAAGCAAAGTTTTTCTGGAAGTAGGGCAAATAAAATTTAAGCTGAGTTTAATTTCTCTCTAAGAATCAAAATTTTCTCTCACAAATAAGTTTTATTGTAACCAATGCACTTGTATTTATGCGGTCAGTCAACTCAAAAGGGCAAATGTTGTATATATTCTAATTTACTATTAATTCCATACAGTTTTTATAAATAAAGCTGGTTCAATAATATTTCTACCTTTTCTTTGTTCTTCTGTATAAATCGTAAGCGAGGCATTATCATCTGGTCTTGGATCTGTATGATTCGAGGACTGACCAGACCTCATTGTTGTTACTTGATCAACTGACGAAGAAGAGTTCTGCCTTGAAGTCATAGATTCCATAGAAAGTGTGGTGTCATCCCCACTATATATAGGATACTGCTGTAGACGGATATAAAATGGTTTTCCTTGCTGAGCACAAACGATGGATTTGGGAGCATTATTGTCTGAGATCACCTATAAAAAAGCGATAACCAAAACATGAGTTTATTTCTATTGTAATATTCCATTCACGTATTCCTTATCTCCCTGAGTTGCATGATGCACTTTGACTCTTTGAATAGTATTCAGATAGATTCTATTGTCCTTTGATTTCTTATTTATTATGTTTGTGTCTTTTTTCTCTCCGTATATTTGTCCCATTTTTCTTGTGTGTGTGTGTGTGTCCCACTAATCTTTTTACAAGTATGTGTGTGTCCCACTTATCTTTTTACTAGTGTGTCTATGTTCGACTAATCTTTTACTGGTGTGGTTGTACCACTAATCTCTTTACTGGTGTGTGTCAGTCCAACTAATCTTTTACTGGTATGTGTCCCTCTAATCCTTTTTACTGGTGTGCTTGTCCCACTTATCTTTTTGCTGGTGTGTGTCCGACTCATCTTTCACTGGTTTGTGCCCCAGAAATATTTCACTGGTGTGTGTTTGTCCCACTAATCTTTTATTTGTGTGTGTGTGTGTCCCACTAATCTTTTACTGGTGTGTGTCCCACCCACTACCACGAACCATTTACTAGTGTGGTTTTCCCACTACCCACTAATCTTTTACTGGTGTGTGTGTACCTCTAATCTTTTATTGGTGTGTGTGTAAGAGAGGGTGTGTGTGTGTGTCCTGCTAATACTTTACCGGTATGTGTATGTCCCGATAATATTTTACTGGTATGTGTGTCCCACTAATCTTTTATTGGTGTCTGTGTCTCACTCATATTTTACTGGTATGTGTGTGTCCCATTAATCGTTTTACTGGTGTATGTGTGTCCCACTAATCTTTTTACTGATTTGTGTGTTCCTATAATCTTATGTTGGTGTGTGTGTGTCCCACTCATATTTTACTGGTGTGTGTGTGTCTCACTAATGTTTCTACTGGTGTGTGACCCAATATTTTTTACTGGCTTGTATGTCCCACTAATTTTTTACTGGTTTGTGTCTCCAACTAATCTTTTATTGTTGTATGTGTCCCACAAATATTTTACTGGTATGTGTTTGCCCTACTGATCTTTTAACTGGTGCGTGTGTCCAACTAATCTTTTATTGATTTGTGTCCCACTATTATTTTATTGGTGAGGGTGTGTGTGTGCGTGTCCCGCTAATCGTAACACATTTAAGTCTTTTTACTGGTGTGGTTGTCCCACTAATCTTTTACGGACAACGAAACAGGTCTTTAGCAGATTACCATTTTCTTGCAATTCTCTGGACATAACCATTTAAGTCTTGTCTGTGAATTTTTGTCGAAGTGAATTTGCCTTAAAGTTACATTTGGTCTCGTCAAGGTCAAACCATGTATCAACTATCTTTGTTAACTTTTTAATGGAAACGAGTCTATCATGCTTAGAAATCAGAAATTAGCTCATTACAACAGTCACATATGCCCTGGCTACCGAGCTATGATTAATTATTGCATATAAAATGGGAACCCTAATATAAACAACTTTTCTCCGTAGAAAACCGAATGCGAAAACGTGTAAGCACTTATTTGCAAAAGGCTAGTACTGTAGCAAAACAAAACAACATGGCGGACGGATAACACGTAGGAAGAAAAGGAATCGGAAATCGGAAACAGAAATGTAATTAACCATAAAAGAAAAGAAATAGTATCGGCTTATAGAGACCTTAGAGGACGACCGTGACATTAAAACTGAAGTCGAACGAGAAATTAGCCAGAAAGAGCAATGTACATGCATAGCTCTCGTATTTCATTTATTTATGAAATGTATAGATATAAGTTTGATGTGTATTTACATGTATATCCACATTATATTTGATATGTGTATATATGATATATATTTACAGGGTATATCAAATATTAAAAAAGAACTTAATTAAATTCATGACTGAATAAAGGCTAACTTCATTCAGGATTTGGTTAACATACGCACATGTGTATCTATTACAGACTACACCTGCCTTCCATTCAAGCCGTCATACACGCTGTTAGTCATTTGATAGTGTTCGATTGTCCACTTTTAACATTTTCATTAGAACGCAACATAATATCTATACAAGAGCCCAACCTTGTATTTGCAATGAACGAAATATTAGTACGACCTAAAGTAAATAAGTTGTAACATGTTACTTTTTTCTTTTGTGAGAATTCTTATAAGACAGGGAATAAGCACATGTATGCACTTGGTTTACTACAGGTTTCGAAGTAATCCCACGATGTAAAGTTCATTCAATCGATTGGCTGATGATGGTAATGTGTTCAATCTGACCTTAGTATACGTGACATATTTCTACATCCTGTATATGCAAATAACAAGTTCCGAAGCTTACCGAAATCGTGTGTACCCGAGAATACAAACGTTTATAAAACAAAATTGTGAGAGATAATTTATGCAAGCAATATAAAGATGTTTAAATGGAAGTATTTTAATCCCATTTACGGTAAAACTTCGTTATTGACAATTTAATCCCTGCGAAACCATATGTAACTTTAATTTAAACTGAACATAGAATACTAGTACAAAAGGATAATCTATTTGTCTGGTGTTTATGGGTTTTCTTCTTTTTTTTTTTTGCCAAACATGTGACAAATATGGACAGAACCATATCCCTATGAAGAAGTACATAATCGTTAATCGAAAAATCATCTAACAAAGGGCATACAAAACCAGGATAAAACCATAACTAATGCAAAGGAGCAGGAGTGAGATCAGGTACCCAGGAAGAGTGAGCATCCTATGCTTGCATGCAACAACCACCTCTCCAATTCGGTAGAAATGTCACAATCGGTAACTCCCACAAAGGAAGACAAACGTAAAATTGGTACATTGTATGTTTAACGTCTTCAAATTCAATAGCATCATTTAAGAACAGATCAATTTGCAGCATGGACCAGACAAATACGTTTCGGTTACTTAACCCTCGACAATCTAAACAATGTAATATGGCCAAAGAGTGTGAAAATTACTATGTCTAAAAATGTACAGAAAATTGTAGCAGGATAGGTGAGATATGATGCTACAGGACCCACGTTTTAGAAATTTCAAGATTTTTTGATAACAGAAATTTTCGAATGCGTTGAATAGACAGACGATCAACCGAAGTTGATCGAACTTGGCTACGTGTGCCCTCGGGGACTTCTGGACAAAAAGTCTACGTCAGAATATAATCTATGACTCTGGACAAGCATCGTCGGAAACCCGCGCTCTGTCACACAAGCTCACCTCCCATGGGTCATAACGGCAGAATTTTCGCTGGATAGCATTACAAAAATCTAATGCGAGTTTCGTCGGTGAATTAGCTATTTAAAGCCAATATATATTTAATATTGTTTTGTAACTCCTAAAAGCAACAAATATGAATCACTATCAACATTAATTGGGACATCTTTTGTTCATAAAAATATAAAATAAATCATATTTTTGATAACAAATGCATTGACGAGTACTAGCATTATATTTTTGTAATGCTATCAAGTAAACATTCTGCCGTAATGACCCACGGGAGTTGAGCTTGCGTGACAGAGCGTGGGTTTCCGACGATGCTGGACAAGGGGACGTCATAGTGTGCTACATGTACCATTTCCCAATATCAACCAAAGAACTTCTCTCAGTGACGATGTCAGTCGGTCACAAATGTATCCTTGACCGAGAAGCTTAACTGAAACCCGTTTAGCTCTTAGAACAAAATCTGAGTACATGGAGCTTGCCCGAGCATAACGTATTACGTATAAGACATGAAAACGCCATATGCTTATGACGACGGGATGTTGCTACCCAGAAAAGGAAAACTTCTGATATTGAAATTGAAGTCGCAATATTTGTCGTAAAGTGAGAAGTTCATATTACCATGGGCGTCAAATAACAACATGATATTCAAATAGGCCGCTGACTTAACGGGCTCTGTCCTTTCTTTAACTTCAAGTTCAACGGGATACATTGCGCCAAAGTAATTTGCAAAATATGGATTGTTGATGGACAATAGATCATCAAATGTATCTGTTCGTGAAGTTGAAGTCAAGAGCTAACTGCTCTTTTGCCATCAGAGATCAACGATTGAATAAATTCAGTTTCGTATGAGTATGAAAATATGTCACTAAGAAGCGGTGCACAGTTGGTTCCCATAGGAATGTATCTTACCCTTACCCTTATGAAGATTTTTGTGGTATAATCCTTTATGTAATAGAGAAGGATCTTTGCCAGGTAAACATCTGTATCAAGTATCCTTACACACACTCTATACTGAGGTGATGTTGGTATGAAATACACAGAACAAACGGTTGGCTGGTCCCGGTTCCACTGTATTTTAAGGGCGCTGTCGTGAATCCAAATGTTGTTATCTGCCAATGATCCCGTACATATGTCGTCTACATCTACAACAAGATACTAATATGAACATAGGCACAGCCTATAGGAGACGCAGTTAAGTATTTCAATCTTCAGGAGCTCGTGCTTACTTTCGTTCAATTGAAAAAAAATGACGGGTAAGCTCAAATTCATATTTCAAATATGCACTGTTCTTCCGGATCAAATTGAAAATACATTATTTCCTATTCGAGACGAAATTTAGGTACAATAGTATACAGTAATATAAGTACCTAAATGGGATAGATAAGGGTTTTTCATATTTTTTTTTCCTTTTTGGAGACATTTTTATCTATGAGTTCGCTTCGTACGAGCTGTGCTGACTATCAATGAAATGAAAATTTAACTCCGGATCGATTGGATCAACGGAAACATGCAAACAGGTATCATTAAAAATAGTTGCCAGAGTCACCTCGACTGCATCACATAATGTCTTTTATGAAAGACAAGTTGTTGAGCTCCCTTTATTTTTTCCCAATTTATAAATACATAAGTTTGATCATGTAGTACTTATACATGTATATACTTGCCTAAAAGCAAAATTACTCAAGCGGAAAAAGAAGGCTAAGATCATTTTATGAAAGTTTGATCGATGATTCATCAAATACTTTAAAGACAAAATCACTCAAATGGAAAAATTAGGTCAAGGTCATTTTATGAAAGATACATCCACGTGAAAATCAGAGTGAAAAAAATAACAATATATAAATTATAAAATTCACAAAATTTCAACATCTGGAGACTTTATTGCTATCTTAACATTTACCTTATCATCTCAACGTTCGCCTTATCATTTGAAATAACTTTAAAATCACTACCGAGGGGGCTGCATCCCCATCTAGTACACGGGCAGGAACACGTTACGTCGCCTTACAGTACCGTTGTCAGAAGTATTTAAAGTTCTGCACTTAAAACCGTCCGTTGACATTATGCAACAGGTGAGGATATGTTGGAAACAATCCGTTGTCATGAAAAGGAGCTGTTAAGATAAGGGCCGTATTTAGCCCTGAAAGCACTCGATTATTTCTCGTGAGTTGTCCTTCCACTTTAGATAAAAATTAGTCAGGATAAAAATATAAAGTATTATAAGATTCCTAGTAGGTATTTTATGTAAATAAATTTGGTGAAAGATGTTATGATTACGAGTTGAAGAGGTAGGGGTACAGACGACGGAAAACGTCGAATATCGAACGAAAATGCATAATAAATGCATTATTTTACACATTTTTTATGTTTATTATACTTCTGTTACCTTTTCAAGTCTAAATTGGATAAGAGAAATTAACTTTGAGATTATTATATCAATATAATCGGCAAACTCTGCAATCCGGAAACTGAAAAACGGTATTATTTCGTTCTTCTCGGCCATTTATGTAGGTTTCTTGCGCGAAATACACACGGTGTAGAAATAGACAACTTTTTCGTTCATTTCCTTCTAAACGGTTAAATATTTGATCAGAACACACTCTGAATATATTGTTCCATGATATAAAATGAAAAAAAATCAATGATAACCTATTTCATCGCTCTAGAGACACATTTAAAAACAATCATCCATCCCCCCTTTTTTTCGTTTAACGCCCGTGGGACATTGTTCCCCCCCTCGCTTCAGAACCCCACTTGGTCAGAAAATGTGTTTTATTGATATACACCTTTGGTGAAAGTGGCATTGAAAAGCGAGGGGGGGGGGGGGGGAACGATGTTGTATAAAACTTTTCCGTTTTCCATTGATTTCTGTGTAAAAAACGCTTATTTAAACCCAAATATCGGTCTTATTTTGAATAAATTATCCCATCTGATAACAGATTCATATGTGAACCAGGTTACTTGACATTTCTACCGAAAAAAATTCTTAAATTTTGCATTTTGAAATTTCGACTTTTCAGGGCAGATTTTACGCCTTATCTTAACAGCTCCTTATCGACAAAATTTCAGTAAAATCACAAATAAATTATTAGGTAACCGGTGATTTCTCTTTAAAAGCCAACGGGGGTAGCCACACGCTTCAGTAACACATTATTACCATAAAATGAATAAAACTCCTTTTATGTTATGAGGAGATCTAATTGGCGATGACCTACTGTCAGCAACGAAAACGGAAATTTGAACAGGAAAATTATCCTGTCTCTTAATTATTTGATTTTATATACCAATTTTATGTAGAAAATTTTCGGCAACATTATACAAACAATATATGTGAATGACCGTCTTTTACATTGTATATTTATTTTTATACTTTGATTATTTGATAAAGAATGTCCGTTGTTATGACAAGAGAAGAAGATATGGTCCGTTATCATGACGGTAACGGTATTTGGGCATGAATGGGGAATTGAATCTTTATTTCGAATCTAAGGCTGAGCAATTAAATTAGCTTAGTTAATTCTTAAAGTATTCAGCTCTCTCTTTTTTGTAAAGCTGTAAAGGAGGATATCATATAATTTTCAGGTTACGTGAACATATATCGTATAGAATAGATTTAAATTTGAAAATATGATTCATGAATTTGAAGAGGTGTAGGATGAGTTCATGAATTTATACATTGATCAATTAAACAATAATTGTTAAAGGGATTTTGAAGTCATATATAGCGTTAAAGACAAAGACATTGAAGACATTTTGATAGCCTCAGCCTTTATCACGTAATTGTTCCGAACGTTCTTAACATGAAATCGCTCTTTGATCTAGAATTTTCGCATGCTTTTTTTCCCAGAAACAATAAGATTCTTACCTACAGATGGATTATTAGGCACCGTTTTATCGAAGGGACAAAATGATATCAAATGCACAAAAATGAATAAAAACGTACAAAGTAATAAAATACTTGTAATAAATGGCCATTATAATTTTACCCATAGTAGCTAACTATACACTTACTGGAGACCCCGAACCCCCGGCGAAAAAACCTTTATTGTAGTCTTTGAAGTCACCTAAAGCAGATTTCTCTCACCTACCATTAATGGTTTGGATTTTCTCTTCGAAACATTCAATTTATAATTTTGCATTCAATAGAGATCTTCGATGGGGGTATGATCTACACCTTACATGTATATCCCAGGTGATGATGAAAATTGTATTTGATATGTTATTTACATTTATGTGTGTCTGTATGTAAGTTCGTGTGTTTTTTTATGTCAGCGTCGATATCGGTGTCTCCGTCTGCCTGCGAGTGAATTCTTTTGTCCGCGTTTGTTTGCATGTGTGTCTGTATGTGAGTGAGTGCATCTTTCTGTGTCTTTTTTGTGTGTGTATGTCTATATACATGCCTGTCTGTCCGTTTGTTTTTGCGTATGTCTGTGTATACTCTGTGTCTGTCAGTCTGTCGTTTTCCGCATGTCTGTGCATGTCTTTCAGGATGTTCCTTTCAGGATGTTCATGTCTGTGTTTTGATCAGTGTCTGTCTTTGAGTCTGTCTGTGTGAATCTCTTTGTTTCTCCCTGTGTCTGTTTTTCTGTGAGTGCTTGACTATGTGTGTCTTTCTGCTTGACTTGATGAGAGGTTTTTGTCAAGAAAGAGATATTGGCCTAGTCTGATTTTTCGTCTGTCTTGCATGCTGTGATAAACTGTGGATTTACTGAAATCGAAGTCAATACATGTTTTTGTTTGTGTGAGGGTGAGTACATCTGTGTATGTCTGTCTACCTGCCTATCCGTCTGCCTATGCATATCTTTCTGTATGAGTGTGTCTGTTGATGAATGTGTTTGTCTGTATATACGTATTTGTCTGAATATATATGAATTTGCCTAAAACCCCATATATGTGTGAGTGTCTAACCCCCCCCCCCCCCCCCCCCGACACTTCTTACATATTCTACAAAGAAAAAATAGGAATAGGGTCAAGTGTCCGGGAAGAGTAATTGTATCCTGCTCTGTTGAAGTTTTGTGATTTTTTTTATTACAGCACACCATCTGTCTTCCGCCAGTCTGTAAACTTTTCAAAATGTCGCGTTTCTTCTGCAGGATCTATGATGAAAATCAAATTATAAAGTCAACTTTTCAAGAGTGATAGAGACTATTGGTAGGTAAAGAGGAGACATCGGTGCAATATATATATATATATATATATATATATATATATATATATATATATATATATATATATATATATATATATATAAAAGCACAAAAAAAGGTACAAGCGACCACGACACTAAACGTGTTTAAACCCAGCGGAAGGGACAGTACATCCCTTGAGCCCTCTGGATACACGAATATGTACTTGTATCCAGACGGAACAAGGGACAGTACGTCCCTCATTCCGTTCGGACACAAGTACATGAAAAAAAAAAAACCCACACACTCTCATGCTAGTCAGAACCTGTACTGTACTGAAGCTCGAAAGGCTATAACTAGTAGCCAGGTAGGTAATATTCTCAATTCATGAACCAAAGCAGACCCCGCGAGGGGCGAGACCAGGTGCCTAGGTAGAGTCAGCGTCTCCTGTTTGCATGCAACACCCGCTGCCAAAAAGTATGGACGGCCTGATCGATAGAAACACGTCCAAGACTTCTATAGGTTCAAAATAAAAAAAAAGCTGAAAAGATGCTCCCTGATTGATTAAGTAACATATTATCAAGTGAGTAAAATCAAACAAAAAACCGCCTCCCCCACTCTATATAAACGTAAGGGACTCGATTGACTAAGTAAAATGAAACGAAAAATCCCCCAATTAAAAACACGTCCGTCCTGAAGAGAGATACTCACTAAACTGACAACGAGCGGGTCAGTGTGAATAGAAAGTCATATCACGAGAGGCCCACATAAAGGAGTTTAAAAATACAAACTGTAAAAATGAAAAATTATAAGGTGTAAAGAACGAATCTAGCTACCGTCGTCGGTTTCGGAGATTGACCTCCGTATCAAATCAGAATAAATAGGGCGTGTTAAGAAATAGTACCCGTGAGGGAAGATCAAGCAGAACCTATCTCATAAAAATAGCAAGTAAAGACTCTAAAAATTGACAGAAGTCTGAAACTTCTTGAAAGCACTCAAAACCCGACATCATAAAGTTCAACGGCGACCCGTTTTTTTTCCAAGCGACGTGCATTCGCCCTTTGTTGGGCTGATCCGACATTGTCTGAATAGTGAACGTGGTTGTTTTCACCTCTTTTGTGCTATCTATATTATTTTTTTCTAGAAAACAACATTGCATTCCTTTTTTTGGGATCCGTTCCTATTCTTGTGAATATGGTGTATGCTACTGTGTGTATGTATTGTCAGTTAAGTTGTATCATGAACTCAAACTTGTCGCACCGGTCCTCTGAGACAGCTCTTTCCATGTTTTATAGCTATGTATTAATTACGTTAAATATATGAAAATTCGGGTCGCCGTTGAACTTTATGATGTCGGGTTTTGAGTGCTTTCAAGAAGTTTCAGACTTCTGTCAATTTTTAGAGTCTTTACTTGCTATTTTTATGAGATAGGTTCTGCTTGATCTTCCCTCACGGGTACTATTTCTTAACACGCCCTATTTATTCTGATTTGATACGGAGGTCAATCTCCGAAACCGACGACGGTAGCTAGATTCGTTCTTTACACCTTATAATTTTTCATTTTTACAGTTTGTATTTTTAAACTCCTTTATGTGGGCCTCTCGTGATATGACTTTCTATTCACACTGACCCGCTCGTTGTCAGTTTAGTGAGTATCTCTCTTCAGGACGGACGTGTTTTTAATTGGGGGATTTTTCGTTTCATTTTACTTAGTCAATCGAGTCCCTTACGTTTATATAGAGTGGGGGAGGCGGTTTTTTGTTTGATTTTACTCACTTGATAATATGTTACTTAATCAATCAGGGAGCATCTTTTCAGCTTTTTTTTTATTTTGAACCTATAGAAGTCTTGGACGTGTTTCTATCGATCAGGCCGTCCATACTTTTTGGCAGCGGGTGTTGCATGCAAACAGGAGACGCTGACTCTACCTAGGCACCTGGTCTCGCCCCTCGCGGGGTCTGCTTTGGTTCATGAATTGAGAATATTACCTACCTGGCTACTAGTTATAGCCTTTCGAGCTTCAGTACAGTACAGGTTCTGACTAGCATGAGAGTGTGTGGGTTTTTTTTTTTTTTTTCATGTACTTGTGTCCGAACGGAATGAGGGACGTACTGTCCCTTGTTCCGTCTGGATACAAGTACATATTCGTGTATCCAGAGGGCTCAAGGGATGTACTGTCCCTTCCGCTGGGTTTAAACACGTTTAGTGTCGTGGTCGCTTGTACCTTTTTTTGTGCTTTTATATCTTTTTTTTTCCAAGCGACGTGCATTCGCCCTTTGTTGGGCTGATCCGACATTGTCTGAATAGTGAACGTGGTTGTTTTCACCTCTTTTGTGCTATCTATATATATATATATATATATATATATATATTTGGAGCATTTTTCATGTAATTTGCAATATTGGAAGTCAATGGAAGGTAAACAAAATACGGACTTAACAGGGGGAAAATGGTTATATAACATTTCTTCTCTATGGGGAAAATCCATGCTAATATGAGGAAAGTCTAATATATAGCTGAATATCTCAAAGGGGAAGAAACCTCTTATATAGCAAATTTGTCAATGAGAAAATCACTGCACTACACCGGTTTATAATACACTTATAAAGTAAGATACTGTTTACATTCAAATTTTCGCCTCCATTTATATTTTACCATTTTCACCCATAGCCCAGAAGATGAATTTAAGACGGGACGAATAAAATTTAATGTTAGGACATCTTAACAAAACGGATGATTCGGCGAATTCAATTCTGGGCAAATCAGTCTCCATTTTAAATTGGTTGAAAATTAAATTGTGCGTATTGATTGATGAATTTTAATGATTAGTATAGGTATCATAGTACCATTCCATCCATTAAAATATAAAAGCAGACAACGGACATCTGACAACGGACAGAACTTTCGCAACATGGATTGACAACGGACTAATTTTAGAAAAGTCCCAAAAAGTGGTCCAAAATTGAATTCGTTGTCATGACACTACCAGAGGAGCATTATATAGACTTGATATTTATTATTAGTATATTTCTGGAATGAGATCACCTGAATATTCAAAGATTTCAAGAAAAAGGAAGATTAACACATGTACAGGAAGTGGTGATCAAAGGACGCCAACTCGATCTCCTCTTTTCAAACTGTATATCAGTACCAGAAAAGCATATAAACCAATAGCTTAGTGTTATGACTACCCCCCATTGAATTTTCGAGTGTATTACTTCTAAAATTTCAACTTTTATTAGAAATTCATACTTTCCACACATGCTCATTGTCACGACAACGGATGGTTTCTTCATATCCTTACCTGTGGCATAATGTCAACGGACGGTTTTAAGTGCAGAACTTTAAATACTTCTGACAACGGTACTGAAAGGCGACGTAACGTGTTCCTGCCCGTGTAGTAATATTGATCAAAGTATAATTAAATATCAACACCAAAAAGAACCCACAAGGTATGAGTATCGGAAAGGTAATTGTTTGATCTTAACATTAACAACACTAGAAAGGTTTCTTGTTGCGGTTGCAACAAGAGTGTCTTCCTCCTATACAATTTTTGGTTTGGAAATATGAAGGACGTCACATTACATGTATTTATATTATATATTTAAGTTTTCAAATAGCAGTAACATTAAATTTTCAAACCGATAATTGTTGGTGAGCAACCATTTGATTTGGGGGGGGGGGGGGGGGGGGGGCAGGAATTCTATTGCCAGCCGGTAAAATTTTTTCAGCAATTTTCTGAGCAGGCCATTTTTTTCAGCCATTACCAGAGTCGGAGAAAAATTTTCGCCGGTTCTTCGGGCCGGATTTAAACAAATTGTCAAATGTTGTGAATGTCTGTGTAAGTTAAACTCCCCGCTGTTACAGAGTATGAGTTAATAACCGTTCCTTCAGATGTCTCTTTGCAATTAGCGAATTTCAGACAGATTGTATGATGTTTAAATAGAACCTTTTCTAGATTTTTGTGCCTATGCGTATTAGGTCTCTGGTAGATACAGCTATGTGAACAGTTTGAATTTATATTAATTAATTTTTTGACTTTAAATTGTCTGGCACAAAGGGCCAGCAAAAATTTCCATATCATGCAATGTATCCTTACTTTTACATGGTCCGGGGAAAAAAAATTGCCGGCCCTTTGGGCCGGAATATTTTTTTCAGCATTTTTCAGAGCCGGGATTTTTTTTTTTTTTTGGCAAATTCTTCCTGCCCCCTTCCCCCATAAAAAAAGCGAGCTCGTAGCTGTAGAACCAAGTTTCTTGAGAAGAGAAATGGTAATAACAAGTTACGTTCAATATATATATATAAATACCATGAGGTTCTCGCTGTGCAGGTTCAAATTTGGACCCCCCTTCCCTTTTTTCAAAGTTTATTTTGAATTTCCATCATGGCGACATCGTTCAATATAAACAGAACTGTTTTCGAAAAACGAGGGGAGGGAAGAATGTTGGAGAAATTGTTCATCAATTTGTAAATAAACCAACCGAAAATTATGTTCGAACGTTTGCTAGAATTAGAAATTAAACTTGATGTTCAAAATATAGTTATTGAAGTTTAGAAACAGGTTTGTAGGTTAGAAATCGGAATCAAACTACCACTTTTTGTGTGTAAATTCTGGTTTGTAGCTGATCTCTTCTAAATTAATCAACTGTTTTAAAATCAAATTGTGTATATCGAAATGTATTTATGAAATGCATATTCATCATTGCCGTGAAATCAGAATTTGAAAATCTCAACACTGCTTTTCTCGAGTCGGACTCGGACTACCAATTTTAGTGTGCGCCCGATCTGTTGGCGTGAAGGTGTATCGAAATACCCAACTCAAAATTTCGATGCTCATATCTTTTCAACACTAAGAGATAGGAAAAATCAGAAAGACTAAATAAGACAGATATATGGATAAAAAATAATAATATTGAAATTTTTAGGAAACTTCATAAGCTTAATTTTTGTTTACTATTATAAGCAAAAAAGTGTCTTCCTCCTATGAACTTCTGAATTTGGAAATATGAAGGACGGTGAAGGACGTCATCGTAATAAATCGTTACAGTGTGCATCTAGCATTTCATATCTTGCATGGCTGTCGACTTTCAAAAAGAATGGAAATTGTAGATAGCAAAATACGAGATATTTAAGCTTACAAATAGCAAAACATGAAATTTTCGGTCCTTTTGAGTAATTCGACGCTCCCGTCAAATACTTGAATCTACTAAAAAAC
Source organism: Pinctada fucata (assembly GCA_028142955.1). Classification (NCBI taxonomy): domain Eukaryota; kingdom Metazoa; phylum Mollusca; class Bivalvia; order Pterioida; family Pteriidae; genus Pinctada; species Pinctada fucata. Next base: position 10,917,357 of record AP027104.1, read on the forward strand.
ATGATGAAAAAAATAACAGAGACCAAAAATAAAAAAGACCAATCTAGCTTTTACTCCAAACGTAACGTTGGAGAACTTTCATTGTCCTAGCTTACAGGGTTCTTGAGAAATCGCTGATCCAATTTTCCACGGTTACGAAAACAATAGGTCTTCCGACGGAAGTCGGAAGACCTAATTAACCTCAACATCTAGTTAGGACGACGAAGACGCCGGGGGTATTGCAATAGCTCTTTTGCACTGAAGTGCAAACGAGCAAAAAACTTAGTCGAGTTTATTATTAGGATAGCAACGCCTTAAACTCCAGACAGTTCCATTTACGTTACGCTACTGTCCACTACAATGTTTGCTATGGCGGATGAATGGGTACCTGTAAAGAGCGAAACGAAACAAAAACGAAACGAAACGAAACGAAACAAATCGAAACGAAACGAAACAAATCGAAACGAAACGAAACAAATCGAAACGAAACGAAACAAATCGAAACGAAACGAAACAAATCGAAACGAAACGAAACAAAACGAAACGAAACAGATCGAAACGAAACGAAACAGATCGAAACGAAACGAAACAAAACATAAAACTTAAAGAAAATGAGAAAAAATTGCCGAAAACGAATATTTTAAGACAAGATCTTATTGAAGGGTCAGGGGTTACCACTTTCCTCCTCCTGTCTTGGGCGGTCAAGACAAATGTCTAAACTTTAAAGTGTAATTAAATTGGTGCAATAGTGAAGTTATTTGGGTTCTTTCCTTTTTTAAACCTTGAAAAAAGAAATAGACCTGTTTAGATGAAAAACTAAGGTGAGCGAAGCCAGCCTGAAGTATTTGAAAAATGAATTGAAAAATTGCGGCGAGCGAAGCGATCGGGAAATTTTTTTTAAGGTATATATAGATGAATTTCGTGGTAATTTTCAAAATTGAGATTATGAATGTACATGAACGCATAAGAGCAAGATTATTTATATTAAAAGTAATATCCTATTTTTTTTGTTACTGTTACCCTCCCAATCATCTGTCCCTCCTCTCGCCCCCTTCTTCCCTCCTCCCGCCCCCTTTCTCCCCCCTCCCTTTGTCCGTGTCCACCCCTTCATAATTGCCTTCAACCGTTAATTCTTGTTGCTGGAGGGTTTTTTAAAGAATCAAAGTTGACGATTAAAACATAATACATACGGTATATAGCACAATTGCATTTTAAAGGAGAGTGAATGGGATGAATAACCTCGTCATAGACGGAAAAATATTATTAAGCAGGGAGGAGTCTAGCGCAGAGGAAACGGAACTGTTCCGTTATGTGTATTTGAACATTTTATCAGAAAAACGAGAACAATTAAAAACTGGGGGCACATTTCGTTTGAAAAAGGATAATATTTTTTCCCTGAAATGTGCCCCTGCCCCGTTTTATGATCTAATTACGGTGTCATAGCGTGGTCTTCTATCCCCTCCCTTTTATTCCTCTTAAATACATGAATGGCATTTGACATTTACTTTATTGTCAACTTTAACTCTTTCAAGAAACCCTCTCGGCACTAGTTACAAATGTAGAACTCTTGTATAGAGGCAATATTACATGCTGATCTTGTCTTGAAATATTCGTTTTCGGCGATTTTTCCTCTTTTTATGTTTTGTTTCGTTTCGTTTCGATCTGTTTCGTTTCGTTTCGATCTGTTTCGTTTCGTTTCGTTTCGTTTCGTTTCGATCTGTTTCGTTTCGTTTCGATTTGTTTCGTTTCGTTTCGATCTGTTTCGTTTCGTTTCGATTTGTTTCGTTTCGTTTCGTTTTTGTTTCGTTTCGCACTTAACAGGGATCCCGGATGAATACGTCTGACGCGTAGCAAGATCGAGGTTTGGAGATTGACAACGCCCTAGACTTAAGGATGAGACCTTGAAATCACGTGACTGTGACGTAGAAACAACATCTTACAGTAGATTTTAAAAGGTAAATTTTGTAATACATTTTTCACATAGTTTGGAAGTAAACATGGGGGTGCCACAGTATAGTCATGCTATTTTTTCTACTTTTAATCATTTTCGCTAAAAATACCGCAGATAAGTATAATCAATTATCTGAAAAAAATATTAGAAACGTACAAGTCTGATGTACTACATTTATATGTAGACATTCCTATTCAGAAGGTTGCTTTCTGGCAGCTCAGGGTTGACACTTCGTTTTTCGTCAGAGAATAAAATTTAGAATTGAAATAATATGGAAGTTTTTCAACTCTTTACTTTCTTGAAGAAAATGTTAAACCAATTTAAATGCACCAGACACGTGTTTCGTTGTCAATCCTCATCAGTGATGCTTCCAGCCGAAGTGATTTTCAGACACAGCCCAAATGCATTTTAGTAGCGCCCTCTAGCTTGAATTGTGTCCATCTATTTAGCAAATAGTGCGCAGCTCCTAATTTTCTTTAGAGTCGATTCAGTAGCTTGGTAACATAAAATTATGACCACAATAGCACGCGAGGGATAGTGCTAGGATGTTAACTACCTTAAATTTAGATGATATTTATTGATGAAATGACAAATTTCCGAAATAGCAAAATAAAATGAAATGTCAAATTGATAAAAATATATTGTAATTTTAATAGAAACAACTCACGATTTACTCTCATAGTTTTCTCATAACCGAGTCCTCCTTGAATAAGTGATAGGAGAGAAAGCGTCAATTCTACCGATATCATATTGAAATAGCGAAAGAGTTTGACAAACGTTATATATATGAAGATAGTCACATGATACAGAGAATTCGACCGACAGTTTTGTTTTATGTACGAGTAAAGTAGAGAATCCCTCAGAAAAAAACGTCTGCATAGCAGAAGTGCATAAAAATCGAAAGTATCACATTCATTATTTTCGTTTCTTTTACTGTCTTCTCGCCTTTCAAATATAAAGGTGCAAAATGCTAGGTTACAGAATTGATTAAAAAAACTCCCAGAATTCGTTCATTTACTCTAGATTTTGACTTGACTTCCTTTGAATATATGACGTATTTAAAGATTCAGATTAGGCGAATGCAATTTGTTACTGATGAATTTAGACACACCTTTGTAGAAACAGAAATCGAGTGTATATCAACACTTATTCAACTTTTACAGGTCACCGCATATAGTAGATAAGGAAAGGGGTTGACAGAACACGTGTTAAAAAATACATATGGGAAAAGGTAAAATCAATATAAAAAAGCTTTGAAAATATTACCCATGTAGAGGATATAAAATGATTCTCTATATTATACGACATTTATGAAACTCTTGTGATTTTCATTACCTCGCAAAGACTAGGGTTTGTAGATATCACAACTCGTTTAATAAACACTTGACATACAGCGTAATTGATATAATGATTATCGACTTAATTTCTCGGGGAAAACCGCGCAATTTTTCAAAACTAAATTTTCCTAAAATTTTCTATAGAACGATGGGGCATCAAATATCGATTGGTCAAAAAATTCTAAAAAAAAATATTAATGCATCAAATTTCGTTGAAAAATCAATTTTAATTTTTTTTTTCTATATTTTTCAACAAAGGGAGATAACTCCTAAAATGACCCTTTTCAAAATATTTCTTATTTCGATATCTACTAAAGTACAAAATTTGTTAAAATATCATATGAAACAGAATTATATTCGGTGATGAATAAATTAATTTCAATGTTTTTGGCATAATTTCCTTCATTACCGATTGTAGATCAACTGTATGTATCCCTGGCAGCCAAGGTTCTTCAAAACTTAAAAGTTTTTGTATAGTCAAATTAGTGCTTAGTGTATTCAGGATTTTTTAATTTAAGTACTGACCATGAAAATAACACTTTTCAGCCAATGTGACCTCTGGTTGCCATGGTAACAAGGTCATTCTATTTATAGCACTTTTGGGACCATGAAATAAGCCAGCTCCGGAGACTTCGTTGCCATGGATACCACTGTAACAGCTTGTTCATCTTTATATAATCTATTCTTCCTTACTTCCATTCTTACTTAGTACACTTAGTTATGTGATATTTATTACAGGAACCTTATTGTATTAAGCCAAAATAAGTCAAAATGAGGCGAAAATAGAGGTGAAAATAAGGGCCAATTTAGTGTGTTTTTGACTATTTTCAATCTTAAATGTCACAAAAGGCACCAATAGGAGACTAGTGATTTTCATCAATGGAAATGTATGATTATTGACAAATAAAATGAACGAAAAATTGGAGTGGGTATTTAAGAGTTTTACCTAAATTCTGTCATCAAAGACCGTTGCCATGGCAACATTAGACCTTTTTGCTTGTTTCATATTATCTTTGAAATTGATTTTATTCCTCTTTTAGAGCTACATTAGATTGTCAAAATGTATGCATGTATAGATATGACTTGTATCTTTTACATAAGAACAATTAAAATGTTTAAGGTCATTGGCTTGATGTTCAAGGTCATTTATACTTTGAGACTCAAATTTTGCATAAAATATTGATTTTTTAATTTTTTTGTTACCGATTTTAGGGATTTTTTTATTCAAATATTTTCATAGGTCATATATATTATGAAAGCACATGAATATAAGAAAGACAAATCTTAGAATTTATTGAATTGTCGCAATTCAATAGGAAAATATTTTTCCGTCAAAAAACAAGAAAAATACAGATTTCGTCCCTTTTATATCAAAATACTCACCAAGAATTTAGATATTCGAAGATGTGAAGAAACGTAATCAATAGTTCTAAGAAGTAAGTGATACATTTATCATTTTATGGCAAATAATTGTTAAGTTCAATATTTCAAGGTTTCTAAAATATTGACACCTTCATTTTATGAAAAATCAGGATTTTTCGTCAAATCTGGTCACTTAAAGTTTAATGACCTTGAAAATTCAGTGGGTGACCTTGAAATATTTTCAAGGTCATTTTAATATCAAAACGCCTCTGATAGATGTATACATGAACTTCTCTTCCAATATCATGCGTAGATAGTTTGATAGAGGTTGTCTTTAAATTCATCGTATTGAAACTTTCCTGCCGATTGTTGCCATAGCAACTAAATTTGATGCTGCTTTGCATATAAAAGGACAAATTAGCCCAATTAATTTTTTATATTCATGGAGAGTTCAAAGATGATACTAATTGGATAACTAGAATTTGGACTTCAAAAATTGGTGCTTTTATGAAATTTTCAACCTTGTAAAACAGTAAAAACATGCAAAAAAAGGGTCTTTGAGTGCCAAAAACAAAGCCTTTTGATACCCTGTTTTGGCCAAATTTTTCATCTTGCATACATAAGGCATCCGAGATGAATGTAAAAAACTTTACAAATATGCATAATGATAAGGATTAACAGAAAATAATCAAAGCAATTTAAGATTTAAAATGTACCTGTATCCATGGTAACGAAGCCTACAAATATGCCTTGTCCTATAGATTTTCCCGATTTTTGAAACTTCAGACACGGTTACCATGGCAACGACAACCTTTTTGAAAAAACTGGGGTTGATTTACATACTAGTACTTCATATTGAACTTCCATACCAAAAATCTCAAAAATCCATGACATGCCGTGCCGACATGTTTTGAAATTCTTTGGTTCTTACAGAGAATTGCTGTTAAGTTTTATATTGTATTGCTTTATATAAAAGTTTTGTAGAAACTAGGCTTATTGTAGGTGGCGCTGTAAAATCAATCTGTGCGAGACGACATTCTCTTAGAACTAATTTGTCAGAAATTTTGTATTGGATTAAAAATATTGAAACAAATAGAATGATAAAGTTGGTTAAGCCCCCTTCCCACTTCAATAAATCGAACCACGACTCCTCCACGACTCAAAAATACTTTAATACTGCGCGTTTTAAATGTAACAGCGCCACCTACAATGCATTATACGATGCCTTCCACACTTGCGTTAGAGATTTCATAGGAGAAGTTATTATTCTGTTTCGAGATAGTTCATGGGAGAAGTTATTATTCTGTTTTGGCGCAGCTGTGTCATTGTCTGGAACCGCCAGTGTCTTCAATTCTTCTTTTCGCATGAGAAAGTTCTGTTTTGATTTTTTTCCATGATTTGTATGCTTTTCGGTTGTGGTTTATTAAATCTGGTTTCTGGTTTTGTACTTGACTTTCAATCTCTGAATTATTTAACTAACAAATAGTAATGAAGGCTTATCGATTAATGTTACACGTGATCTCCCTGTGGTTTAGCTGTCAATAACGAAGTTCAAGCATAGATACTTTGTTTTTATGCAAGGAGAGACTTTACACTTTACACCAACACAGTTTGTCACTTTTCTCGATATCATGAGAGGATTTTGATATCACTAACTTTTATCAGATTCTTTTGTTCTTTCATTAATAATGAGTCCTGTCAAAGATCTACTTTCTCTCCTTTCTTTGATACAAATGTACTTATGCCATTTATTGCTTACAAAAACATAATAACATAAAAGACTGACGTCGTGATAAGTTCACGCATAAAAATATAGAAAACTATGTAAGGGGACTCCTGATGATGGCGGGCCTTATATAGAATAATATGTCAAGGTTAACGCCGCCGAAACACCAGATACAAATTATATGACACTACATGATTCAGATAAACATAACAGAAGTACGTACATGTATACCCATCAGTTATTCAGTCTCATAGTCGAGATGGCATGGCAAAATCATTAGATTTTCCAAAGGAACGATTGCGAACCTCGGAATGAAATAAATTCCGAAGTGAGACCAGAAATATAATTCTCTATAACCATCTAAACAATTTCGGCACTCGTGGTGTGAACGAACTTTTCTTCCGCATAATATTTCTTCCACCTGGAAGGTTTATTATTATAATAAAAATTCCCAGGATTTTTTGTTATAGAATAACTTTTCCTTGTCCATAATACTTTTTCCAATGTCCTTTTGGTACGTGAAAAAGAGCAAAACATCAACAATTTTCATAATAATGTTTCCGTCTATATAGACGGAAACGTATTAAGAAAGTTGTTGATGTTTAACTCTTTTTTCACTTACCCAAAGGAATAATTTTCTTTAAAACAGAAGAAATATTATATGTGAGTATCATGTATAATATTTTTTCCATCTATGCTTCAAACGCATAAATAGCTATGATTTAGGGATATATTCTCATGATTCAAACATTTCAATGATTACAGTAATATCATTAGCTTACAGGAATAAATATTACATAACAAAAATTCTGTGGAATGGTTCATGTTATTGAACGTATTGATACATTTACCTTTTCAATTTTATTATAATAATATTATTTATACTTTTTAATTTTTTTTTCTACAAGTACATCACTCGGCTATCAGAAGAAATCTGTATCATAATGTACGTAGGGAATAAATTTTCAAGCTGTACTGTACAGTAAATGATTTTTGAAATTAATTATTTCTTATTCTGAATTCTATTTTTGAATAAGTACTTTATAATATTTTTTCAAGTGACAATTATTATGCACATACATTGTATATGAAATCCTAATTGGAATTTTTGTTCTATAAGATTTTTCCATGGTACTAGTATCAGAACTTTTATTATCAACATTAAAAAAAATCCAGATGGAATATTTGTTATGTAATATATTTTCCATGGCATGAGAACTTTTATTATGATCATGGAAGATTCATTACATAATAAAATTTCCTTTTGGAATTTTTTATACATAATAAAAGTTCTTTGGAAAAAATATTATATGATAAAAGTTCCAAGGAATAAATATTATGCTGGAAGAAATATTTCATCACAGTGGTATCCAATGAAATTATACACACATGTAGGTACCAATGAAAAAAGATAAATGACCAAAAATCGTTTCGAGGTCATCTGGTTACCATATCAACGTCAAATAAAGTAGAACAATTGGCAAAATTAAGCTTTTTGTAGCTGTATGATTTGAATAATATATATAGACATTTTTGAACTTTTTTTTTTTTTTGGTTTCCCCAAAGATTAGAATCTAATGTTTTAAATAGGCTCAATGGACGTGAATGATATTGTCAAAGAGGCTAGGTACCATGACAACAAAATTTTAATGTGGTGTTTATATTTTCCAGTTTTTCTTCTCTCTTGACGGGTATACGATAAGGAAATTAAATTCATTTTATGAAATGTGCAAATTCAAAATCAACCTACTTTTTGCTATGAACATTAGTTTCCTTGACAACGGTAACTATGGTCTATAATACATGTATTACTTATTTTGCAACAGTTACTTAAGATTTATTCTTAAAATTTTCACATCATGATGAAAAGATGATAATTGTTTGAATATACATGTATCTAGGAAAAAGAGCTCTTTCAAAAACCGTGAAAAAAAATCATTGGGAATATATGTTAACAGGGCAACCATTTTTTAATTTTCATGAAAAAGTTAAGTCCCTGAATGTCCAAATTCAGTATAAATAAAGATTAAGTAAACATCTATCAAAATTAAAGAAAAAAAATTGTTAATTGTTGCTATAGTAATTTGGTCATATAATCTAAAACTGAGCATTTTTCGCCGTTTTTTGAAGCCTTTTCCTCAAAATACGAAACAGGTTTTCACAACTATTTTACATTTAAGATAAAGCAAAGTCTAAATTTTATTTAAGATTGAAAATTTTTCAATTGCCTTAACATTTGATGCCCGTATCTAAGGATTCAAAGTGGGCTTATTTGCATTTTTACATTATTGTCCCATAGTAATGGGCTATTTTCTGGGGTTTTTTATATAGATAATGAAAGTTCTGCTTGAATAATTATGATGAATAACAATGAACACTCTATATCCACAAATTTTTGGCCTTTATCAAGTGGAAAAGCACGAATATAAAAGAATTCTACGAAATATCCATTACTGCTGGTAAACAAACCCCAACGTAAAATGAACAAGGTATTATTTATATTAAACTTCCCTACGGAGGACACTACTTCATTCCTTAAATAATTTTGACATATCAAATAAATTAAATGTTCTTTAGATTTCCCGCACCATATTTGTAAAACATTCAAAAATAATATGTTAAAAATAATTTGCACGCCTGCTCCACTAAATTTCTGGCTCAAAAAAACTTTTTAGGGTCGGTTCTGAATTCTGCACATTTTAAAGCTTCTAGAACACTCGGATTTTACAAATTTCCAAGACAACGATGCTTCTTTTGTATGAAAAAAATTGTTGGGAACAAATTTGTTGTACTAAACATGGAACTGCAAGTCAAGGAGGGAGAAGTGTTCGAGAATATTTTTTCGTACTGCGTTGTGCCAGGCTTCCTAGTCGATTCCTATGGTGATTCCTTTTTGAGTGCGGAAAACATCGGGAATAAATTCCTGGGGTAACCCCGAAATTAACAAAATTATCATAATTCACTCGCTCTCACCTTACAAACTTCAATTCTTTAAGATAATGAAATAATGATATTTCCGCTCGCTCGTACCCTTTTTTCACAAGAAAATCCGATGAATATCATCACTCGTAGCCAAGTTCGATAAACTTCGGTTGTTTCTTCAACGCATATGAAAACTTATGTTGTCATTTTTTAAAAATTCTAAAACGTGGGTCCTGTAGCATTATATCCCACCCATCCTGCTATGTCTATCGGTACATTTGACACTTATTTGGCCATATTACATTGTTTAGATTGAGGATCATTGACGAGGGTTAAGTATCCGAAACGTGCATATCTGGTCCATGATGCTTACGGTGCTATTGAATTTGAAGACGTTTAACATTTGTACCACTTGGAGAGTGTCACTGCTGGTGGACCAGTAGTCCCCGAGAGCACATGTAGCCAAGTTCGTTGATCGTTTCTTCAACACATTCGAAAATTCCTGTTATCAAAATTCCTTGACATTTCTATAACATGGATCCTGTAACATCATATCCCGCCCATCCTGCAACGTCTTTCGTTACATTTTTTTGACATAATAACTTTCACACTCTTTGGCATTGTCTTGATTGAGGATCACTGACGAGTGTCCGAAACGTGCATGTGTGGTCCATGCTGATGATTTATCTGTTCTTAAATGATGCTATTGAATTTGAAGACGTTAAATGGACTGCATTTGTTACAAAAGAGATAATAAGCAAAAAAAAACTAAACGAAAGGAGCTGTTAAGGGGTATCGACAAACCGTTATTCGCCATATTGGATTTTTTGTAGTGTGTTATTGAAAATCTTTCCTTACACCGAGTCATGGCTCCAACTTCAACTATTTTAATCCCAAGTATTCTCAACCCCAATAGCTACATTTTCCAATATTTTCTACGGAAAATTACATTAAGATTTTAACATTAGAAACATTTTTTTTTAATTCATGCACAGCTGAACCTCAGAAGAATTTATGAATAATGCTATAACTTACCTTAAACATAACATTGATACTATATCTGCAACCATTTGTCCTTCGATTTTGAGTACAAGGTCTCATTATCATATAAATCTCTTGTTAATACAAAACTGTGTCTTTTCGAAAACGAGATTTTACAGGTAGCCATTTTCACGTGCCGATCCGCCCTAACATAGGTAGAAAAAATAAACGATTTTTAAGTTCCTGGGGTAATTCACTAGAATTTCGACTGTTTGCGGTTCAATTATTAATTATTTACATGATATATATTAGAAAAGTGGGATAGCCATGTGAATTGTAGGTGACATTACAAATGTGTAAAATTCCGGGGATCCACCCCTGGATTCATTTCTATGTTGATATGGCTACTAGCCCCTTGTGTGTAAAATGGAGATACCCGGAATTTTGAGAAAGTATGATCAAAATTGGAGGACAAATGTTTGTAGACATATGATGATAGTAACGTTTAAGGTAGGTTATAGTATTAATCATGAATCCTGCAAACCTGTAGCTGCGCAGTTCGGTGCACTAAGTTCAAATGGTTGTCATGTAAAAATATTGATGCAGTTTTTGTTTAAAATGATGGGAATATGACGATGTTGAGGCAAAGAAAACTTAGTATTAAAATGGTTAAAATTGGAGTCTTAATTCTGCAGAACGACAGATTTTCAAGTATGCTTCACGTCAAATCCAATATGGCCGATAAAATTTTGTCGATATCCCTTAAGATAAGGCGCAAAATCTGGGTCCTGTAGCATCATATCCCAGCCATCTTGCAACGTCTTTCGGTATATTTGACATAATTATCACATATTTTGACCATATTTCATTGTTTGGATTGAGGATCACTGACGAGGGTTAAATACCCAAAACGTGTATATCTGGTCCACGCTGTTAATTAATCTGCCCTAAAATGATGCTAATGAATTCGGAGACGTTTAACATTCAACACAAAATCCTTACCCGCTATTTTGATGATATTGGAAGTGTAATCGACTCGTGACGCATCAGAAATTGTAAACAAATCACGACTAAACAACAAAATTAGTTGCCGATATTTCAAAATCAAAAAAACAAATCGTAAGATTACCATAAAACATTTATTTTTTCTCTTAATATTAGAGTATTTTACAAATGATTCGTTATTATAATTACTTATGTTATTATTTCTAGATATTAAAAATCTTGACTAAGATCAATGCCAAATTTTCTTAAAAATCGTACGTTCAATGTGACTTGGAACTCATACTGTGTCAAGTTCTATGAGTAACTTAGATAATTGAATTAATCTTATCTGACATGTTATTGTAAAACAAACTTACATTCCTACTGGTACCATGCAAAAAAAAAAATTCAACATATTTTCTGGGGAAACCAACATAAAATGAAATTTTTAGTCCTGAATACTAACTGATGTTATTGACTGTGTATTAACTACTTCTTTCCAGCTCTGTCACTTGAAAGAAGCTTTGTTTTGGCCCTTTATCAATTTGAAATCATATCTATATTTTTTGTTATTTCGGAAACTTGCCATTTCATCGAAAAATATCATCGAAATTCAAGGAGGTTAACATCTTAGCACCATCCCTTCAATGCTCTTTTGAAATAGATCTTATTTGGATATGCTACTGAATCGACCATACAGGAATTTTGGAGCCGCGCACTCTCTGTGAAGTAAATGCAGAAAGTTAGATTCTAAAAACAACACAGGAGGGCGCTAGTGAAATTAATTTGGACTACTTATGAAAAGCACTTTGGCTGGAAGCATCACTAATGAGAATTTAATATTCGAAACACGTGTCTGGTACGTGAAAATTGGTTTGAAATTTTCTTCAAGAAGGTATAGAGTTGGAACCCTTCATCATTATTAAAATCTCCGCTTAAAAGTGAAACCGGAAAATGTAACGAAGCATCTGCGCCCGTCGTGGATTGGACACAGTGATCATTTGAGAACAGATAAAATTGCAGCACGGACATACACCTTTCAAAGTAACCAAATCTCCTTCGCGTACGTCAAGGAGGTAAAAATGTAGAGAGTTGGAACACATCCGTATTATTGTAAACGAAAGTAAAAATGTTTGTCGTTTTGTCAGCAGGAACAATGATATGTTTTTCATGGAGGTCAAAAAGTTCTTTGGCAACAACAGGGTCATGAAAATTGTCTGTTGTTAACGGAGTGTCGAAGACGCCCTATTCTTCTTTTAAGTAATTATCCGATGGGTTTCATCCATTCGGAGAGTGTGTCTAGTTCCACGTCCTCCTTTTTGCCCACCGTCTGGCGTACTCCTCACATGTATCCATAATTATTTCAAAGTTCTCCCGCTATTTGAAAGAACGGTGTTCCCAGTACTTTGGGCCTTTACTGAGGTTCCGAAGTTTACTGTTACCGACGATATTAAGATCACCAATAACGGTCGGAGCAGAAAGCAGAGGATGGATGAACATGTGCATTGAATGGGATTTTGTGAGAGGGGGTGTACATCTGGACAATTCAAATTTTGTTTATAATTAAATATTTTGGAAGCAACGGATTGTTCATATGTGTAGGAAATGCAAGGTGACTCCTGGTGATTGATATTAGAAGGGATTTTATCCTTGACAGATGTGTTATTTAGAATGTTGCTTAAAAGCAAAGCATCGATCCCTTTATTTAAAAATTAGATTTAAGGAATGGACGATTTCCACTGCTAACAGGTATATCAGATTTGACAGCCGTCCATTTGACGGGATGTCCATAATACTAGTAATACTTTGTAATGAACCGGTGTCGGTAAAATATAAGTTCACTGATGATTCATAAAAGTCATCCAATGTCTTTAAAAGAAGAGAGAACAACTTCGTACGAATATGAAGAACTAACTGTTGGTTGTTTTTGCATCGGGTGTTTTGGTGTTTTACTGTTGATGCTGCAACGGGGTCTTGTTGGAGATCTCCTCCCTTCTTTTGACGAATGGCAAAAGACCGCCGTAAGATATATCATGATTATCTGGTTTGTTGTATTTTCGTATACCATATGACTTCAACGTCTTCTTGTAGTTTGATCAAACAATCGGAGTTCATTAACTGACTGGAATCCAGGACATGTCAGATTTCCTGTATTGCCGGTGTAACCATACGGGGCAGCTGTGCCCAATCGTCGAATTCACTGACCTTCTTTTTTCGTCTATAGTTTAAAACAACCTCCTCCCTGTTAGAATACCACCGTCAGAAGACAGCAAAACGAAGCAACACAAATGAATGGTATGTAAATGGATATAAAAAGAGGGTCCGTACGTACATGTACTGCAGTCCGTGCCCTGTCTGCTGTATCGACCTCATCCATGTTATCACTGACATTCAGAGAGGGCGTTGAAAATCATTAGCTTGGCTATGTTAAACGTCTTCAAATTCAATGGCATCATTTAAGACCAGATAAATTAACAGCATGGACCAGACATGCACGTTTCGGGTACTAAACCCTCGTCAGTGATCCTCAATCTAAACAATATGGCCAAAAAGTGTGAAAATTATTATGTCCAAAAATGAACCAAAAGACGTAGCAGGATGGTTGGGATATTATGCTACAGGACTCACGTTTTAGAAATGTCAAGAAATTTTGTACCAGAACATTTTAAATACGTTGAAGAGACAGATGATCAACCGAAGTTGATCGAACTTTGCTACATGTGCCCTCGGGGACTCTTGGTCTACCAGCAGTGACACTCACCAAGTAGTTCAAATGTTAAATTTAATAGCATCATTTAAGACCAGATAAATTAACAGCATGGACCAGACATGCACGTTTCGGGTACTAAATCGTCGTCAGTGATCCTCAATCTAAACAATGTAATATGGCCAAAAAGTGTGAAAAATTATTTTGTCCAAAAATGTTCCAAAAGACGTAGCAGTATATAATGAAATAAATTATTTTCTGAACAACTCAGTGATTGACCTTGAAGTGTCGATTGATAAGACAAACGAGAATAGGCTTTCATCAGAGGGTCAAGTACTCGAAACGTGCATGTCTGGTCCATGCTGCAAATTTAACTGTTGATGATATTGAATTTGAAGACGTTTAATATTTCACACTCTTGTTCGTCAGGTGCGAATTTCTATATTTACATTCCATTAAGAAAGGAAATATATTTTGAAAGATACCCGAGTTATCATTAAAATTTGTTGAAAATTTGTATTTGGGTATTTTGTGTATGTCAATTCTCCCTACAGAGAGGGTCAAGAAACATAAAATGCATTGTTTGACTAAAAAGAGTCTGACTTTTTATCTTTTCTTTTCAATACATTGTATCTTTTTAAAATGTAAATTGACACTTTATGATGTTTATCAACAATTTGAAAATAATATTGCTTTATTTTTGGACAAGTTCTGAGCTCCGCGTTTAATCAGTATGCTCCGCCCACTTTTCTGAAACAAAAATTTAATTTTAGAAGTCTTGTACCAAAATACTTTTATTAAGTTCAACTATGATTTGATTGGTGTGTAATTCAGTCTTTACTGGAATCTAATACCATTATCTAGGAATGTGAGGGTATTGGCTCCTACGTCATAATGTCTGTTTGTATGTTCATCTTACAGTGAGGAGGTTATTTGACACCACAATTGTGATTTCTTCGAGACATCAAGTGGGAGAGTTGTGTGCACGTGATAGGGATAACCACAACGTCTGCTACAGCACTTGCGTGGCAGATGACCGTCCTAAGTCGGCACCTGTTGCCTATTGGTATCATTGGTTTATGTGTGGTCTTTAATGTTTCATGTTTCTCTTATGTGAGTTGGTATTCCTTAAATTGTTCCTTTTGCGTGTCTGCTCTGTGTTTTTGCATTGGGTGTTTTGAGGTTTTGCTGTATATACTGCCGCCGAGTGTTGTTGCAGATCCCTCCTTTTTTATATATTGTCAAAGTACATGTAAAATCAATCAAATCAGAAAAAAATGTGCTAGACACGCGAAGCGATTGTCGGAATATTCATGTCAGTCAAAGATCTACTTTCTCTCCTTTCATTGATACAAATGTACTTATGCCATTTATTGCTTACAAAAACATAATAACATAAAAGACGTCGTGATAAGTTCACGCATAAAAATATAGAAAACTATGTAAGGGGACTCCTGATGATGGCGAACCTTATACAGAATGATATGTCAAGGTTAACGCCGCCGAAACACCTGATACAAATTATATGATACTACATGATTCAGATAAATATTACAGAAGTACCCATCAGTTATTCAGTCTCATAGTCAAGAGGGCATGGCAAAATCATTAGATTTTCCACAGGAACGGTTGCAAACCTCGGAATGAAATAAATTCCGAAGTGAGACCAGAAATATAATTCTCTATAATCATCTAAATAATTTCGGCACTCGTGGTATCCAATTTTGATGAAATTTCACACACATGTAGGTACCAATGGAAAAAGATAAATGACCAAAAATCGTTTCGAGGTCATCTGGTTACCATATCAACGTCATATAAAGTAGAACAATTGGCAAAATTAAGCTTTTTGTAGCTCTATGATTTGAATAATATAATTATATAGACATTTTTTAACTTTGTTTTTTTTTTTTTTTTTTGTTTCCCCAAAGATTAGAATCTAATGTTTTAAATAGGCTCAATGGAGGTGTATGATATTGTCAAAGAGGCTAGGTACCATGACAACAAAATTAGGTTATTTTAATGTGTTGTTTATATTTTCCAGTTTTTCTTCTCTCTTGACGGGTATACGATAAGGAAATTAAATTCATTTTATGAAATGTGCAAATTCAAAATCAACCTACTTTTTGCTATGAACATTAGTTTCCTTGACAACGGTAACAATGGTCTATAATACATGTATTACTTATTTTGCAACAGTAACTTAAGATTTATTCTTAAAATGTTCACATCATGATGAAAAGATGATAATTGTTTGAATATACATGTATCTAGGAAAAAGAGCTCCTTCAAAAACCGTGAAAAAATCATTTGGAATATATTTTAACAGGGCAACCATTTTTTTATTTTTATGAAAAAGTTAAGTCCCAGAATGTCCAAATTCAGTATAAATAAAGATTAAGTAAGGATCTATCAAAATTAAAGAAAAATAAATTGTTAATTGTTGCTATAGTAAATTGGCCATATAATCAAAACCTGAGCATTTTTCGCCGTTTTTCGAAGCCTTTTCCTCAAAATACGAAACAGGTTTTCACAACTATTTTACATTTATGATAAAGCAAAGTCTAAATTTTATTTAAGATTGAAAATTTTTCAATTGCCTTAACATTTGATGCCCATATCTAAGGATTCAAAGTGGGCTTATTTGCAATTTTACATTATTGTCCCATAGCAATGGGCTATTTTCTGGGGGGTTCTTTATATAGATAATGAAAGTTCTGCTTGAATAATTGAATAATTATGATGAAAGTTGGGCCACTCGGCCTTTATCAAGTGGAAAAGCACGAATATAAAAGAATTCTACGTAATATCCATTACTGCTGGTAAACAAACCCCAGCGTAAAATGAACAAGGTATTTATTATATTAAACTTCCCTACGGAGGACACTACTTCATTCTTTAAATAATTATGACATACCAAATAAATTAAATGTTCTTTAGATTTCCCGCACCATATTTGTAAAACATTCAAAAATAATATGTTAAAAATAATTTGCACGCCTGCTCCACTAAATTTCTGGCTCAAAAAAACTTTTTAGGGTCGGTTCTGAATTCTGCACATTTTAAAGCTTCTAGAACACTCGGATTTTACAAATTTCCAAGACAACGATGCTTCTTTTGTATGAAAAAAATTGTTGGGAACAAATTTGTTGTACTAAACATGGAACTGCAAGTCAAGGAGGGAGAAGTGTTCGAGAATATTTTTTCGTACTGCGTTGTGCCAGGCTTCCTAGTCGATTCCTATGGTGATTCCTTTTTGAGTGCGGAAAACATCGGGAATAAATTCCTGGGGTAACCCCGAAATTAACAAAATTATCATAATTCACTCGCTCTCACCTTACAAACTTCAATTCTTTAAAATAATAAAATAATGATATTTCCGCTCGCTCGTACCCTTTTTTCACAAGAAAATCCGATGAATATCATCACTCGTAGCCAAGTTCGATAAACTTCGGTTGTTTGTTCAACGCATATGAAAACTTATGTTGTCATTTTTTAAAAATTCTAAAACGTGGGTCCTGTAGCATTATATCCCACCCATCCTGCTATGTCTATCGGTACATTTGACACTTATTTGGCCATATTACATTGTTTAGATTGAGGATCATTGACGAGGGTTAAGTATCCGAAACGTGCATATCTGGTCCATGATGCTTACGGTGCTATTGAATTTGAAGACGTTTAACATTTGTACCACTTGGAGAGTGTCACTGCTGGTGGACCAGTAGTCCCCAAGAGCACATGTAGCCAAGTTCGTTGATCGTTTCTTCAACACATTCGAAAATTCCTGTTATCAAAATTCCTTGACATTTCTATAACATGGATCCTGTAACATCATATCCCGCCCATCCTGCAACGTCTTTCGTTACATTTTTTTGACATAATAACTTTCACACTCTTTGGCATTGTCTTGATTGAGGATCACTGACGAGTGTCCGAAACGTGCATGTGTGGTCCATGCTGATGATTTATCTGTTCTTAAATGATGCTATTGAATTTGAAGACGTTAAATGGACTGCATTTGTTACAAAAGAGATAATAAGCCAAAAAAACTAAACGAAAGGAGCTGTTAAGGGGTATCGACAAACCGTTATTCGCCATATTGGATTATTTGTAGTGTGTTATTGAAAATCTTTCCTTACACCGAGTCATGGCTCCAACTTCAACTATTTTAATCCCAAGTATTCTCAACCCCAATAGCTACATTTTCCCATATTTTCTACGGAAAATTACATTAAGATTTTAACATTAGAAACATTTTTTTTTAATTCATGCACAGCTGAACCTCAGAAGAATTTATGAATAATGCTATAACTTACCTTAAACATAACATTGATACTATATCTGCAACCATTTGTCCTTCGATTTTGAGTACAAGGTCTCATTATCATATAAATCTCTTGTTAATACAAAACGGTGTCTTTTCGAAAACGAGATTTTACAGGTAGCCATTTTCACGTGCCGATCCGCCCTAACATAGGTAGAAAAAATAAACGATTTTTAAGTTCCTGGGGTAATTCACTAGAATTTCGACTGTTTGCGGTTCAATTATTAATTATTTACATGATATATATTAGAAAAGTGGGATAGCCATGTGAATTGTAGGTGACATTACAAATGTGTAAAATTCCGGGGATCCGCCCCTGGATTCATTTCTATGTTGATATGGCTACTAGCCCCTTGTGTGTAAAATGGAGATACCCGGAATTTTGAGAAAGTATGATCAAAATTGGAGGACAAATGTTTGTAGACATATGATGATAGTAACGTTTAAGGTAGGTTATAGTATTAATCATGAATCCTGTAAACCTGTAGCTGCGCAGTTCGGTGCACTAAGTTCAAATGGTTGTCATGTAAAAATATTGATGCAGTTTTTGTTTAAAATGATGGGAATATGACGATGTTGAGGCAAAGAAAACTTAGTATTAAAATGGTTAAAATTGGAGTCTTAATTCTGCAGAACGACAGATTTTCAAGTATGCTTCACGTCAAATCCAATATGGCCGATAAAATTTTGTCGATATCCCTTAAGATAAGGCGCAAAATCTGCGTCCTGTAGCATCATATCCCAGCCATCTTGCAACGTCTTTCGGTATATTTGACATAATTATCACATATTTTGACCATATTTCATTGTTTGGATTGAGGATCACTTACGAGGGTTAAATACCCAAAACGTGTATATCTGGTCCACGCTGTTAATTAATCTGCCCTAAAATGATGCTAATGAATTCGGAGACGTTTAACATTCAACACAAAATCCTTACCCGCTATTTTGATGATATTGGAAGTGTAATCGACTCGTGACGCATCAGAAATTGTAAACAAATCACGACTAAACAACAAAATTAGTTGCCGATATTTCAAAATCAAAAAAACAAATCGTAAGATTACCATAAAACATTTATTTTTTCTCTTAATATTAGAGTATTTTACAAATGATTCGTTATTATAATTACTTATGTTATTATTTCTAGATATTAAAAATCTTGACTAAGATCAATGCCAAATTTTCTTTAAAATCGTACGTTCAATGTGACTTGGAACTCATACTGTGTCAAGTTCTATGAGTAACTTAAATAATTGAATTAATCTTATCTGACATGTTATTGTAAAACAAACTTACATTCCTACTGGTACCATGCAAAAAAAATTCAACATATTTTCTGGGGAAACCAACATAAAATGAAATTTTTAGTCCTGAATACTAACTGATGTTATTGACTGTGTATTAACTACTTCTTTCCAGCTCTGTCGCTTGAAAGAAGCTTTGTTTTGGCCCTTTATCAATTTGAAATCATATCTATATTTTTTGTTATTTCGGAAACTTGCCATTTCATCGAAAAATATCATCGAAATTCAAGGAGGTTAACATCTTAGCACCATCCCTTCAATGCTCTTTTGAAATAGATCTTATTTGGATATGCTACTGAATCGACCCTACAGGAATTTTGGAGCCGCGCACTCTCTGTGAAGTAAATGCAGAAAGTTAGATTCTAAAAACAACACAGGAGGGTGCTAGTGAAATTAATTTGGACTACTTATGAAAAGCACTTTGGCTGGAAGCATCACTAATGAGAATTTAATATTCGAAACACGTGTCTGGTACGTGAAAATTGGTTTGAAATTTTCTTCAAGAAGGTATAGAGTTGGAACCCTTCATCATTATTAAAATCTCCGCTTAAAAGTGAAACCGGAAAATGTAACGAAGCATCTGCGCCCGTCGTGGATTGGACACAGTGATCATTTGAGAACAGATAAAATTGCAGCACGGACATACACCTTTCAAAGTAACCAAATCTCCTTCGCGTACGTCAAGGAGGTAAAAATGTAGAGAGTTGGAACACATCCGTATTATTGTAAACGAAAGTAAAAATGTTTGTCGTTTTGTCAGCAGGAACAATGATATATTTTTCATGGAGGTCAAAAAGTTCTTTGGCAACAACAGGGTCATGAAAAATTGACTCGTGTCTGTTGTTAACGGAGTGTCGAAGACGCCCTATTCTTCTTTTAAGTAATTATCCGATGGGTTTCATCCATTCGGAGAGTGTGTCTAGTTCCACGTCCTCCTTTTTGCCCACCGTCTGGCGTACTCCTCACATGTATCCATAATTATTTCAAAGTTCTCCCGCTATTTGAAAGAACGGTGTTCCCAGTACTTTGGGCCTTTACTGAGGTTCCGAAGTTTACTGTTACCGACGATATTAAGATCACCAATAACGGTCGGAGCAGAAAGCAGAGGATGGATGAACATGTGCATTGAATGGGATTTTGTGAGAGGAGGTGTACATCTGGACAATTCAAATTTTGTTTATAATTAAATATTTTGGAAGCAACGGATTGTTTATATGTGTAGGAAATGCAAGGTGACTCCTGGTGATTGATATTAGAAGGGATTTTATCCTTGACAGATGTGTTATTTAGAATGTTGCTTAAAAGCAAAGCATCGATCCCTTTATTTAAAAATTAGATTTAAGGAATGGACGATTTCCACTGCTAACAGGTATATCAGATTTGACAGCCGTCCATTTGACGGGATGTCCATAATACTAGTAATACTTTGTATGCGATAATCTAATGAACCGGTGTCGGTAAAATGTAAGTTCACTGATGATTCATAAAAGTCATCCAATGTCTTTAAAAGAAGAGAGAACAACTTCGTACGAATATGAAGAACTAACTGTTGGTTGTTTTTGCATAGGGTGTTTTGGTGTTTTACTGTTGATGCTGCAACGGGGTCTTGTTGGAGATCTCCTCCCTTCTTTTGACGAATGGCAAAAGACCGCCGTAAGATATATCATGATTATCTGGTTTGTTGTATTTTCGTATACCATATGACTTCAACGTCTTCTTGTAGTTTGATCAAACAATCGGAGTTCATTAACTGACTGGAATCCAGGACATGTCAGATTTCCTGTATGGCCGGTGTAACCATACGGGGCAGCTGTGCCCAATCGTCGAATTCACTGACCTTCTTTTTTCGTCTATAGTTTAAAACAACCTCCTCCCTGTTAGAATACCACCGTCACAAGACAGCAAAACGAAGCAACACAAATGAATGGTATGTAAATGGATATAAAAAGAGGGTCCGTACGTACATGTACTGCAATCCGTGCCCTGTCTGCTGTATCGACCTCATCCATGTTATCACTGACATTCAGAGAGGGCGTTGAAAATCATTAGCTTGGCTATGTTAAACGTCTTCAAATTCAATGGCATCATTTAAGACCAGATAAATTAACAGCATGGACCAGACATGCACGTTTCGGGTACTAAACCCTCGTCAGTGATCCTCAATCTAAACAATATGGCCAAAAAGTGTGAAAATTATTATGTCCAAAAATGAACCAAAAGACGTAGCAGGATGGTTGGGATATTATGCTACAGGACTCACGTTTTAGAAATGTCAAGAAATTTTGTACCAGAACATTTTAAATACGTTGAAGAGACAGATGATCAACCGAAGTTGATCGAACTTTGCTACATGTGCCCTCGGGGACTCTTGGTCTACCAGCAGTGACACTCACCAAGTAGTAAATGTTTAATTTAATAGCATCATTTAAGACCAGATAAATTAACAGCATGGACCAGACATGCACGTTTCGGGTACTAAATCGTCGTCAGTGATCCTCAATCTAAACAATGTAATATGGCCAAAAAGTGTGAAAAATTATTTTGTCCAAAAATGTTCCAAAAGACGTAGCAGTATATAATGAAATAAATTATTTTCTGAACAACTCAGTGATTGACCTTGAGTGTCGATTGTTAAGACAAACGAGAATAGGCTTTCATCAGAGGGTCAAGTACTCGAAACGCGCATGTCTGGTCCATGCTGCAAATTTAACTGTTGATGATATTGAATTTGAAGACGTTTAATATTTCACACTCTTGTTCGTCAGGTGCGAATGTCTATATTTACATTCCATTAAGAAAGGAAATATATTTTGAAAGATACCCGAGTTATCATTAAAATTTGTTGAAAATTTGTATTTGGGTATTTTGTGTATGTCAATTCTCCCTACAGAGAGGGTCAAGAAACATAAAATGCATTGTTTGACTAAAAAGAGTCTGACTTTTTATCTTTTCTTTTCAATACATTGTATCTTTTTAAAATGTAAATTGACACTTTATGATGTTTATCAACAATTTGAAAATAATATTGCTTTATTTTTGGACAAGTTCTGAGCTCCGCGTTTAATCAGTATGCTCCGCCCACTTTTCTGAAACAAAAATTTAATTTTAGAAGTCTTTTAGAGGGTTTAGTACCCGAAACGTGCATGTCTGGTCCATGCTGTAAATTTATCAGGTTTTAAATGATGCTATTGAATTTAAAGACGTTTAACATTTGAACTACTTGGTGAGTGTCACTGCTGGTGGACCAAGAGTCCCCGAGGGCACATGTAGCCAAGTTCGATCAACTTCGGTTGATCGTGTGTCTCTTCAACGCATTTGAAATTTTCTGTTACAAAATTTCTTGAAATTTCTAAAACGTGGGTCCTGTAGCATCATATCCCACCCATTCTGCTACGTCTTTTGGTACATTTTTGGACATAATAATTTTCACACTGTTTGGCCGTATTACATTGTTTAGACTGAGGATCACTGACGAGGGTTTAGTACCCGAAACGTGCATGTCTGGTCCATGCTGTAAATTTATCAGGTTTTAAATGATGCTATTGAATTTAAAGACGTTTAACAATTGTACCAAAATACTTTTATTAAGTTCAACTATGATTTGATTGGTGTGTAATTCAGTCTTTACTGGAATCTAATACCATTATCTAGGAATGTGAGGGTATTGGCTCCTACGTCATGATGTCTGTTTGTATGTTCATCTTACAGTGAGGAGGTTATTTGACACCACAATTGTGATTTCTTCGAGACATCAAGTGGGAGAGTTGTGTGCACGTGATAGGGATAACCACAACGTCTGCTACAGCACTTGCGTGGCAGATGACCGTCCTAA
Organism: Pinctada fucata; assembly: GCA_028142955.1. NCBI lineage: Eukaryota > Metazoa > Mollusca > Bivalvia > Pterioida > Pteriidae > Pinctada > Pinctada fucata. The sequence goes on from AP027104.1 coordinate 10,940,772, forward strand.
GTCGGCACCTGTTGCCTATTGGTATCATTGGTTTATGTGTGGTCTTTAATGTTTCATGTTTCTCTTATGTGAGTTGGTATTCCTTAAATTGTTCCTTTTGCGTGTCTGCTCTGTGTTTTTGCATTGGGTGTTTTGAGGTTTTGCTGTATATACTGCCGCCGAGTGTTGTTGCAGATCCCTCCTTTTTTATATATTGTCAAAGTACATGTAAAATCAATCAAATCAGAAAAAAATGTGCTAGACACGCGAAGCGATTGTCGGAATATTTGCACTTATACACCCACGAACAATTACTTATATTTAGATTTATTCTCATAATCGGTCATTTTTATTTGCATGCACATCGCAAATTTTGCCTGTAAACAACGTCAAATGTATTTCAAATTTGGTAAATTTTCCCTACATGCAAAACTTATTGGAATATAATTGTCGTTGCTTAATAGGCGTTTAACATGGGGATTCTACTAGTAATGTATACATGTATATACAGCATTACCTTTTATTACAATTTGAGATAAAACAGTGTACAAAATTACATAAAGTATGAGGATAAAACTGCACATTGTAACAGATCATATACTGCGCAATATTCATTTACCAAGGTATTAAAAATCTTTGACACACGAACGTTTTAAAATACAAATTTAGCGAACATTAAGTGACATTAGTAAGACACTACCTAAAGTGCCTTGAATCATATTTAGCCTCTAAAGCATATTAACAATTAATGCGCTTCTGAATAAACCCTACACAAAAATTGGAGCCGCTCATTTTGGCAAGGGGAAATTAAAGTTCTGTATTCTAGATGGCGCTAGGAAAATTCACTTTGGCTTTATTTATACTGTTTGACATGAAATACTACTGACGAGGATTAAAATACCCGAAACACTCGTCTAGTTCAACAAAATTGGTACAGAACTATAGAACACATATTTCAATATTGACAATTTGTACCAGAAATATTTACAGGCAATTGTCTGGACCTTTGAACTATTATCCATAGAAATTGATTTGCCCTTCTTTTACATATAAAGAATAAAACTTTAACAAACTGGCCACAATAGGCCTAACTCTTTTGTCCTAGAAGGAATAACTGTTTATTGAATTGTAGACATACAAACAGAGTGGATGTACAGAAAGACAGAGTGGGCGTACATGTACAGACAGAGTGGATATACAGAGTGAATGCACAGACAGGCAGTGGATGCAAATCAGACATACAGAGTGGATGTACATACAGGCAGAGTGGAAGTGCAGACAAAATGGATGTGCAGAGTGGCTACACAGACAAACAGTGGATGCACAGACGGACAGAGTGGATAAACATACAAAGCGGAAGTACAGACAGAGTGGATGTACAGACAGAGTTGATGTACCCACAGACAGCGTATGTTTTCTTCCATTTTCATTTTTCCATTTTGCACACTCATTCATAATTCTATATTTGTCTCTTAATGCTATTTTATACTTAAGTTTGTGGGTTCCCTAGGGCTCTTGCTATTGTAACGACATTGATTTTATCGTAGTATATTTTTAAGTTCATTTTCAGCAATTTTATAAGCCTAAATAGTGAATAAGTGAAAGAAGAGATCGGAGAGTATATATGGGAGAAAACGATTAATAGAAAAGGACGTAAAATGATTAAAAGTCTCTTAGGTAGAGTATCACAGCCATGTGCATATTTCTTAGTAGGCTGGAAATTTCAAATTGGATGACTTGACAACAAGCTTTTGCTCTGAACAACCAACTCTTCAGAATCGCCAGAGCAAATTTTTGTGTTTCGGACTAAAGTCTTCCTTAAAACATGACTATGACGTCATCCCATTGTCTAAATAGTTCTTTCTATGTGATATTGTCTCAACATGATCCTTTTTCGTCAAAAAGTTCACCTGTAGCTGTCTATTAAGTTTGCCAAAACTGTCCAGGAATGGACAGTTAAAGGTAACTTAATGGACAGTCACAGGTAAATTTTCGGACAAAAGAATCCTGATTATGATGACATAATATCACACAGAAAGAACTATATATCCCAACGAAAATTGTTTTCCAAGTTTCATGGATAATTCCGATTTCAAATTCCATATCCATTAATATTCCTCTTTTTGGGGTAAAACATGTTCCTCTATATGAATAAACGAAAGAATGTATCGATGCGCGGATTTCGTAATTTTTCAAGCTCTTAGGTCCGAGAATACATATAAAATGAAATAGAAGTAAATTAAATACATGTAAAATAAAGTAAGTAAAACTACAAATGTTGAAATCTGATGAAAACCAAGACTAATTACATCCTATGTTTCGCGTCGCTTTTTAGAAAAATACTTAATAACACCGCGACAGTCTATAGCCAAAACATGACGCTTCAATTAAAAATAATCAATTAGCTTTTTAAAAGCATAAAGATAAAGACGAGGTCCATATGAAAAAGGCGCTGTATATCACAAGCGTGGCTACATCGAAATAAATTATTTTCTCAACAACTCAGTGATTGACCTTGACATGAAAGTGTTCGTTATTAAGACAAAAGAAATCGATCGGTTGACTGGCCAGGAATTCAAGCTACGTGCACCTGATCATCATCCCTTGACCAATCATATATGGTTCTTGATTTTGAGGTGTCCAAAGTCTGCGAAAGGATCTACCTGTGACTGTCCATTATTAAAACAAAAGATGTCATGTTTTAAGTGGAAGAAAAGCCTCAAACTATCCATTATGTCAGAGAAAGAACTGATCTCGGCCCTGACGGGCCTCGATCAGTACTTTCTCTGACATAATGGATAGTTTTCGGCTTTTCTCCCTAACATAATAAGAATTTGAAATAATAAGGACTTGAAATAATATTAATGTATATCAACATCATCTGTCTTTGTATTTACAATAATAAACAATTAAAATGTCATTTATTAATTTACATATAATTTAGAGTATTCAAAATATACAGCATCGGTTAATGAAAGTCAAACACAGAACCCGAAATCAACTTCCAAACATCATTATCAAAAGGCTTACAAATTCTTGAAAAAAAATTGTAAAATATAACTTCCTCACGAGAATAGAAAAATCAGACAAACAGGTGGAGACAAAAACACAGAACAAATGAAACACGAAGGACAATTTTATCTACTGAACAATATATCATATACACATATAGTATGGTTTCTGAACTTAAAGGTGAAAATAGTCTAACAGGGATGAAACTGTCAATAATGAAGTTTGACCGTACTACCATTTGAACATCTATATATTATTTACATGAAATATCTCTCACGTTTTTGTTTTGTAGACGTTCTTGCACTCTGGTACGCACGATTTCGGTAAACTTCGGAAATTGTTATTTGCATATACAGTATTATCTATTGCATATACAATTTATCTGTTGTTAAATGATGCTATTCAATTTGAAGACGTTTACATTTATACCACTTGGTGAGTGTCACTGCTGGTGGACCAGAAGTCCCTGAGGGCACATGTAGCCAAGTTCGATCAATTTCGGTTGATCGTTTCTTCAACGCATTCTAAATTTCTCTTATTACATTTTCTTGAAATTTCTAAAAAGTGGGTCCTGTAGCATCATATCCCACCCATCCTGCTACGTCTTTCGGTACACCTTTTCGACATAGTAACTTTCATAGTTTTTTGGCATATTACATTGTTTAGATTTAGGATCACTGATGAGGGTTAAGTACCCGAAACGTGCATGTCTGGTCCACGTTGCCAATTTATCTGTTGTTAAATGATGCTATTCAATTTGAAGACGTTTACATTTATACCACTTGGTGAATGTCACTGCTGGTGGACCAGGAGTCCCCGAGGGCACATGTAGCCAAGTTCGATCAATTTCGGTTGATCGTTTCTTGAACGCATTCTAAATCTCTCTTATTACATTTTCTTGAAATTTCTAAAACGTGGGTCCTGTAGCATCATATCCCACCCATCCTGCTACGTCTTTCGGAACACCTTTCCGACATAGTAACTTTCATAGTTTTTTGGCATATTACATTGTTTAGATTTAGGATCACTGATGAGGGTTAAGTACCCGAAACGTTCATGTCTGGTCCACGTTGCCAATTTATCTGTTGTTAAATGATGCTATTCAATTTGAAGACGTTTACATTTATACCACTTGGTGAGTGTCACTGCTGGTTGACCAGGAGTCCCCGAGGGCACATGTAGCCAAGTTCGATCAATTTCGGTTGATCGTTTCCTCAACGCATTCTAAATTTCTTTTATTACATTTTCTTGAAATTTCTAAAAAGTGGGTCCTGTAGCATCATATCCCACCCATCCTGCTACGTCTTTCGGTACACCTTTTCTACATAGTAACTTTCATAGTTTTTTGGCATATTACAGTGTTTAGATTTAGGATCACTGATGAGGGTTAAGTACCCGAAACGTGCATGTCTGGTCCACGTTGCCAATTTATCTGTTGATAAATGATGCTATTCAATTTGGAGACGTTTACATGTAGAAATATGTCACGTTTACAAAGTTCAAAGTGAACACGCTACCACGATCAACCAAACGCTTGAATGAACTTTACATGGTGAGATTACTACGAAAAATGTAGTAAACCACGTATAGAGTCTTTTTGAAATTCTCGCTCTAAAAAAACTAACCCACTAATATTTCATTAATTGCAAATACAAAGTTGATATCATGTATAGATATCATGTTATATTCAAATCACCATTTTGAACGTGGATAATCGAACACTTTCAAATGACTAACAACGTGTAATAGGGTATGACGCCCATAATGACGGCTTGAATGTGAGGCAGGTGTTGTCTGCTATACACATGTGCGTTTGTTTACCAAATTCTGAATGAAAATTAACCTCTATTTAGTTATGATTTTTTGTTTGTTTTTTTAATATTTGATTTAGACTTGTGAATATATATAGTATATATACACATATCAAAATTACTGTGGATATAGATACATGTCAAACTTATTATATACAAATGCACTTCTCATAGATAAAAATAAACGAGAACAATACATGTACATGAACACTGTAGATCACTTTAGCTTATTTTCCTCAGACTTGTCATTATTTCACGGTCGTCCTCTAAGCTAGGTCTTTATAACTTTCCGATACCAAGCCAATACTATTTGTTCATTACATTTTTCTTTTCAGATTTTGATAACATCGATTGTCGATTCATTTTCGTCCCACGTGTTATCTGTCAGCTATGTTGATTTGTTTTGATACAGTACTAGTCTTATGCAAATAGTGCTTACGCGTGTTCGCAATTGGTCTTCTACGGAGAAAAGTAGGTTATGTTAGGGTACCCATTTTATAAGCAATAATTGATCATAGCTCGGTAGTGAGGTGCATATGTGACTATTGTAACCAGCCAGTTTCTAATTTCTAAGCATAATAGTCTCGTTTGCGTTAAGATTTTGACAAAATAGTTGATTCATGGTTTGATCTTGACGAGACCTTTTGTACCTTTAAGGAGCCTCATTTCATATTTATGTTTAATTTAATTTACATTCTAAGAAAAGGATTTCTCATGTACATGTTCAGCTTTGAATATGTCAATAAGACTACAGATATGTATCCAGGTTAGAAAGGCATGTAAAACAATTACAAAGGAATATTTTTATACTAAATAATTGTATAACATGTTTCTGTATCACGCGCATTAAAAACATGCATTTTTAACATGACCTTAATTTTACGGGTGTTGCTACATGTACCAAACAAGATATGCTTACACTCTTCCCGGGCACCTTATCTTTTCTACCTTGGTGGTTCACATTTGCATATTCAACTCGGCCTACATTAGTTATCATCAAACAGGAGACGCTTACTCTTCCCGGGCACCTGATCTAATCTCCATTTGTCATTCATTTTTGCTTCTAAGCAGAAAGTTTAAATCAATTCTATTTTTTATGCCCCCGTATCAAAGATTCGGGGGCATATAGTTTTTGGCCTGTCCGTCTGTTTGTCTTTTTATCTGTTTGTCTGTCTGTTTGTCCGAAAAACTTTTGAATGGGAAGTGATAGGGCTTTCATATTTCACATGTGTATTCCTTGTGACAAGACCTTTCCATTGATACCAAAATTTTTGACCTCGTACCCTTGACCTTTGACCTTCTTTTCAAAAACTTTAACATTGGGCATAACTTTTGAATGGGAAGTGATAGGACTTTCATATTTCACATGTGTATTCCTTGTGACAAGACCTTTCCATTGATACCAAAAATTTTGACCTCGTGACCTTGACCTTTGATCTTCTTTTCAAAAACTTTAACATTGGGCATAACTTTTGAATGGGAAGTGATAGGGCTTTCATATTTCACATGTGTATTCCTTGTGACAAGACCTTTCCATTGATAACAAAATTTTTGACCTCGTGACCTTGACCTTGACCTTTGACCTACTTTTCAAAAACTTTAACATTGGGCATAACTTTTGAATGGGAAGTGATAGGGCTTTCATATTTCACATGTGTATTCCTTGTGACAAGACCTTTTTATTGATACCAAAATTTTTGACCTCGTGACCTTGACCTTGACCTTTGACCTTCTTTTCAAAAACTTTAACATTGGGCATAACTTTTGAAAGGGAAGTGATAGGGATTTCATATTTCACATGTGTATTCCTTGTGACAAGACCTTTCCATTGATACCAAAATTTTTGACCTCGTGACCTTGACCTTGACCTTTGACCTACTTTTCAAAAACTTTAACATTGGGCATAACTTTTGAATGGGAAGTGATAGGGCTTTCACATTTCACATGTGTATTCCTTGTGACAAGACCTTTCCATTGATACCAAAATTTGTGACCTTGACCTTGACCTTTGACCTACTTTTCAAAAACTTTAACATTGGGCATAGCTTTTGAATGGGAAGTGATAGGGCGTTCATATTTCACATGTGTATTCCTTGTGACAAGACCTTTCCATTGACACCAAAATTTTTGACCTCGTGACCTTGACCTTTGACCTTCTTTTCAAAAATTTTAACATTGGACATAACTTTTGAAAGGGAAGTGATAGGGCTTTCATATTTCACATTTGTATTCCTTGTGACAAGACCTTTCCATTGATACCAAAATTTTTGACCTCGTGACCTTGACCTTGACCTTTGACCTACTTTTCAAAAACTTTAACATTGGGCATAACTTTTGAATGGGAAGTGATAGGGCTTTCATATTTCACATGTGTATTCCTTGTGACAAGACCTTTCCATTGATACCAAAATTTTTGACCTCGTGACCTTGACCTTTGACCTTCTTTTCAAATACTTTAACATTGGGCATAACTTTTGAATGGGAAGTGATAGGGCTTTCATATTTCACATGTGTATTCCTTGTGACAAGACCTTTCCATTGATACCAAAATTTTTGACCTCGTGACCTTGACCTTGACCTTTGACCTACTTTTCAAAAACTTTAATATTGGGCATAACTTTTGAATGGGAAGTGATAGGGCTTTCATATTTCACATGTGTATTCCTTGTGACAAGACCTTTTCATTGATACCAAAATTTTTGACCTCGTGACCTTGACCTTTGACCTACTTTTCAAAAACTTTAACATTGGGCATAACTTTTGAATGGGAAGTGATAGGGCTTTCATATTTCACATGTGTATTCCTTGTGACAAGACCTTTCCATTGATACCAAAATTTGTGACCTTGACCTTGACCTTTGACGTACTTTTCAAAAACTTTAACATTGGGCATAGCTTTTGAATGGGAAGTGATAGGGCTTTCATATTTCACATGTGTATTCCTTGTGACAAGACCTTTCCATTGATACCAAAATTTTTGACCTCGTGACCTTGACCTTGACCTTTGACCTACTTTTCAAAAACTTTAACATTGGGCATAACTTTTGAATGGGAAGTGATAGGGCTTTCATATTTCACATGTGTATTCCTTGTGACAAGACCTTTTTATTGATACCAAAATTTTTGACCTCGTGACCTTGACCTTGACCTTTGACCTACTTTTCAAAAACTTTAACATTGGGCATAACTTTTGAATGGTAAGTGATAGGGCTTTCATATTTCATATGTGTATTCCTTGTGACAAGACCTTTCCATTGATACCAAAATTTTTGACCTCGTGACCTTGACCTTTGACCTTTTAACCCAGTGACCTCACATACATGTACTTAACAGAAAAAAGTGTTCATACTAACAAAGATGCCACCGGGGGCATTCGTGTTTCACAAACACAGGCTTTATTATTGTAGGAAATATTTTCTATGTTTCTTACTATTTATCGATATGGCAGTCTCCAGTGTTAACTGTGATCCTATTTTTTTTTTACTAATTGTAGATTTCACAAGACGTATCATGTTTGGCAGGCTTTTGGATAAATGGAATTGCGTTACATTTTTATTTATTTATTTTTTTTTTTTTTTAATTTTTTTTTTTTTTTTTGTTTTTGTTTTTGTTTTTTGTTTGTTTGTTTGTTTTTGTTTTTTTGGTTCTGATTACACCATCAATGAATTTTAGTAATTTCGTTTCGTTTCATGTATTTTTCAAAAATGTGTATGTCCATTAACTACGTGTATGACTTTTTGATTCTGGTTTGTGTTTCTATTGTGAGTGCTGTTGAGATTATCGTCAGGATCTTCTTTAACTCATTTGTGTCACACTTATGCCCTTTGCCGTGTGGAGCTCGAAAAAAGTTCCCTGTGAGGGGTTTGACAGTAAGTGTTTTGAATATTTTCCTTGACATGGTCGCCATAGCACTTTCTATATAGAAATAAACTCAGACATTGCATGTATTTTATATAATTTGTTCATTTCGTGCATGAACATCGACGGCGGGTGCGGCTAGCCAACAGGGGATGCTTACTCCTCTCGGGCACCTGGTCCCACCTCTAGCTTGCTAGGGGTCCGTCGATGTTCAATTTGGTGCTCTATTGTGAGTGCTGTTGAGATTTTGTCAGGATCTTCTTTAACGTATCCAATGTACAAATGAAGATCTCGCGGACGTCTCGTCCATTTAAACAGTGTTAAAATTATCTCGGTAATCTTCGGCAGTGTCTCGATAGTTTCCGTGGCTTGAGCGACGGTCGGCATGCTGACCTTTGATGATAGAAACCATTATTTATGTTGTATTAGGTATATTTAGGTAAAAATATGCCATTATTCTAACTATATAATACACTTGATATTTATTTGTACAACGGATACCTTAACTCATTTGTGTTTGCATTTCATTCACCACTGAACAAGAAGTAAAGTAAACATATTAACAAATCATATAAAGGATATAAAATACCATATTGATAGAAAGAGGATTCGAATGCATTTGCATTCATATAGTATATTTTCGATTTACTGAATGATAAACTTCCAAAGGTAATTAGTCACACGGACAAATTGAATTTTGTCTTCTTGTCTATGATTTTAGACAGATCTGATTAGGAATCCAGAAAATATGGAATGATATGATGATCCTGCAATCTGTGCCTGTCCGTCACGATACATTACTTTCACCCATATATCGTCGCCACGTGACAAATGAAGAGTTGCCGTTGCTGAGCTCTTAGACCAGTAGGGGCCGTCTCCATCTAGAAAGACATATCCAACCACATTCCATGACCTCATCATTTGCACGCGAACCTTGTGTAAAGCACTGCCTTCATTAGGACTAGCAAGTTCCAGTGTGAAATGGTAGAGTCCTGAGACTGGTGCTGTGAAGACTCCGTGTATATTGTTGTAAGCGTTACCGTCATTAAGATGTACCACGTCAAAGATGACAGGAGATCCTACATTAGGTTTGTCAAGGGTATGGCCGAGCTCCGCGAAAAAGGCAATGGGAGCCATCTTTGTTTCTGCAATAACATGTATGCTTCATAAATGTGATTGCTAAGCTTGGACAGATACGAGAGATTTGATAGAAGTCTTCGAAAGACGAACTGTCTGAAGACAAAAAGGGGCATCCACATCAATAGAACTGTCATATACAGAATGCCTTTCATTAAACATTCTTCACAATATATAAACAGTTTCCTAAGTGTTCATCTTTTTAAATACCCTTGACAAGTTGACAACACAGGTAGCTAGGAGTGATCACAAAGAATATTAGATAATTACTGTGATCTGACAAAAAAGTGTTGTTCTTTATTCAATCCTCAGAGTATAGATCGAAAACGGAGAGAAGTATAAATAATGTTACCATGCAATTCGATTACAACATTTAAAAAAACAAACAAACAACCGCGCGAATCGAAAATAGACTCGCAAAAATTATAAGTAATGCGTTTACAAGTAAGAACGGTAATCGCAAATACAAATTTATTGTTGTGAACTATGACAAAACGTACTTTGTAAAAGAAAAGTCCGATTCTGAAAATAAGTACACTGAAACAGATATTATTCAGATGTTAAACTTTTTGATCGACAACATTTTTGTGGTGTTTGGAGGAAAGGTATTCCAGCAAATTGTCGGAATTCCAATGGGGACCAATTGTGCCCCACTCCTTGTCAACATTTTCCTTTACTCGTACGAAGCTGAGTTCATTCAATCTTTGGTCTCTGGGGGGAAAAGAAACTTAGCTTCTGACTTCAACTTCACTTACATATACGTAGACGATGTGTTGTCCATCAATAATCCAAAATTCGCGGATGACCTGAGAAGTATCTATCCTTCAGAGCTTGAAGTCAAAGAAACTACTGAGACAAATAATTCAGCATCCTATTTGGACATAATGTTGTCCTACGACTCTGATGGTCACATGAACACCCCACTCTATGACAAACGCGACGACTTCAATTTCAGCATTACAAACTTTCCTTTTCTGAGTAGCAACATCCCTTCATCTCCAGCTTACGGCGTATTCATATCTCAATTAATACGCTATGCCAGAGCAAGTACCAAATATATGGATTTTGTTCTGAGAGCTAGGCGTCTTGCAGATAAGCTTCTAAGTCAGGGATATGTTTGTGACCGACTAACATCGTCACTGAGGAAGTTCTACGGTCGATATGGGGAACTCGTCATACACTATGATGTCCCACTCTCAAGAATGGTGGATATTTTGTCATAGACCATTTCAACCATCCAACCAAAGATTGTACTCTATGTCTTCCGAATTGGAAGTAACCGGTTGTGACAGTTCTACCGAATTGAAGCGGCGGGTGTTGCATGCAAGCAGGGGATGCTTACTCTTCCTGGGTACCTGGTCTCACTCCCATATCGGGAATTCGCTTCTTTTCATGTGGTGGAGGTTTTTGTTTGTTTACTTTGGTTCCTGTTTTGTATGCCTTCGGTTTCTGATTTCTGAATTATCGATTTTGTGCTGTATACAGGGATATGGTTATTATCCATATTTGTCATGCAAACAAACCAAGAAACAAAGCAAAGACCTCATCGAAGCACGAATCATAACCAATGCGCATTCAACACCGACGTTTGACGGTCATCCGTTTTACACCAATAAATGTGGTTGATGCATGTGCTCCAACACAACAGCATGTACCGTGGGAAAATATATACATAAATACAAAGTTCAACACCTCATTTCTCAACAACCAAGTATTGACAGGTTTCACAGTAAAATTTTACATAGCTGTCCTAGCATGATATTTGGCGGTTACAATCCCCGTTTATTCTTTTTGCTACTTGTACAAATGACAAATATGGATAATGACCATATCCCTGTTAAGCTTCCTCTGATCTGACCAGTTCACGGAGTCTACTTTTACTTTCTTTTTCATAAGAGGTCTGCAAGTGGGGGGAAAGTGCATGTAAACCGGAGCTATAAGTGAATGTAAGCTCTGTTCTTACTTTTTGACCTTCTTATATATAATTTCTAAGCTTATTCAAACATTTTCTGGTCACTATTTGGCTTTATTAGTCCCCTACCGGCTCGCCGGAGGGGACTTATAGTTTCCACCCCGTTTGTCTGACACACTTTAGTTTTCCAGACTTTTTTTCGCTGTCGTTGCAGATATTGATCTCAATTTTGGAATGTGACTTTATCTCAATGTGATACAGACCAAGTTCGAGGTTGGTTCCGATTGACCTATTTCTACAAGAGTAATTGCCCCTGGACTTAGCAAATTTAATGAAATTCTCAGTTTTCCGGACTTTTCTTCCATGGTATTGCAGATATTGAAATCATTTTTGGTATGTGAATATATCTCAGTGTGATACAAATCAAGTTCGTGTTTCAATTTTATTGACCCATTTCTACAGGAGTTACATGTAAGGCCTCTGCACTTAGCAAATTACATGAACTTCTCTGTTTTCAGTCTTTTCATGTCTGTTCTTGTAGATATTGAGCTGATTTTTGGTATGCAGATACATTATAGTCTGATAAAGAATAAGTTGAAGTTGGGTTTGATTTATTTTTTCTTACAAAAGGTACATGGCCTCATAGCAAATTTCATTATTTTTTTTTGTTTTGTTTCCCATGCCTTTTTCTAAAACACATATTGAACTTATTTTGATGTTGGATTCATCTTTTGGTGTAAGTACAGGTCAAGGCAGAGTTTAAGGACATGGATTAATGCCGGTAAGGGACTTATATCGCTTGCGATTCATTAAATTTTTTTACTTTGATAAATGATGTCTGAACCGAATCGAAATCTGCAATTCCACGTCGGTGCATCGAATCGACAATGCTATTTTCGAAGCACCGAAATTTTCGGTGCACCGCCCAGCCCTATGCATAATATATAAATGATACACTTTTTGTGTCGCCTGCGAAGCATAGCGACACTAACCCTAGGTTTACACTATGTTCCCGGCGACCACGGCAGTCACGGCGGCCAAAAACGTAGCACACTGTATGATTTTTGGCAGTATTTATCTTAGTATTCAAGTTCTGTTAGGTCTCGTTACGTTTTCGCACGGTCAATCAAGGTATCCTTGACGAGCCGCGGCTCCTGAATCCCGGAGACCTGACGGCGCACTACGTTCACCCTACGGCTTGTTACGGACGTTTGTACGTTTCCTCACGACCGGCCACGTTCTGATAAGGTCTGTCACGGTTTGTTACGATCAAATCAAGTTGGCCACGACTACCAAGTTCTGTCAAAGCCCACTACGGAACAGGAGACTCAAAAAGATGCATTTTTAGGGTTTGGTTTGTTACCCCCCCCCCCCCCCCGTTTACACTATGTTTCCGGCGGCCACGGTGGCCACGTTTCAAGCCACCGTGAAAGAAACGCGGTGACCGTGAGACAACGTAGGGGAACGGGATCGACAATCGTAAGTAGCCGTGGGTGCCGGGGCTGAAGGGTCAAATGTTTAAACTGTCAAAACATTTGTCACGGCAGCCCACGGTGCAGATGGCCTACTTTAGAAACCGTAGCAAAGCGGGTCGAACGCAACGCAACGTGACAGAACGTTACAGACCGTGACAAAACTTGGGACAGTGTCCGTAGCGGAACGGGAAGCAAAAGTACGACTCAACAAATTACGATCCTAGCAAAGTTGAGTTACGGTCTGCCACGTTTATGTCCCGTTTAGCTGCGGCTGCTTTAGGGCAGATGTACATTTTATCAAGGTGAGCTACGGTTCCTCACGGCGAGCTAAGGAAGTGTTAGCCGTTTCTTCACGGAACGTCCCGGCATGTTACGGTTTATATCAAGTTCTACTACGGCCTGGCACGGCACACACGGTCACACAAGAAGTATAACAAACCAAATCCTTTTATGCAGCTTTTTTTTTCTCCTGTTCCCGGTTAATCGTAGTGGGCCTTGACAGAACTTGGTAGTCGTGGCCAACTTGATTGGATCGTAACAAACCGCGACAGACCTTATCAGAACGTGACAGGTTGTGAGGAAACGTACAAACGTCCGTAACAAGCCGTAGGTTGAAACGTAGTGCGCCGTCAGGTCTCCGGGATTCAAGAGCCGCGGCTCGTCAAGGATACCTTGATAGACCGTGCGAAAACGTAACGAGACCTAACAGAACTTGAATACCTAGATAAAAACTGCCAAAAATCATACGGTGTGCTACGTTTTTGGCCACCGTGACTGCCGTGGTCGCCGGGAACAAAGTGTAAACCTAGGGTTATACTTCTTGTGTGACCGTGCGTGCCTTGCCAGGCCGTGGTAGAACTTGAAATAAACCGTAACAAGCCGGGACGTACCGTGACGAAACGGCTAACACTTCCTTAGCTCGCCGTGAGAAACCGTAGCTCACCTTGATAAAACGTGCATCTGCCCTAAAGCAGCCGCAGCTAAACGGGACATAAACGTGGCAGAACGTAACTCAACTTCGCTAGGATCGTAATTTGTTGAGTCATACATTTGCTTCCCGTTCCGCTACGGACACTGTCCCTTGTTTTGTCACGGTCTGTAACGTTCTGTCACGTTGCGTTGCGTTCGACCCGCTTTGCTACGGTTTCTAAAGTAGGCCATCTGCACCATGGGCTGCCGTGACAAATGTTTTGACAGTTTAAACATCTGCCCCGTCAGCCCCGGCATCCACGGCTAGTTACGATTGTCGATCCCGTTCCCCTACGTTGTCTCACGGTCACCATGTTTCGTCCACGGTGGCTTGAAACGTGGCCGCCGGGAACATAGTGTAAACGGGGGGTAGGGATCACTTTGTCCGTTCTCCGTCTGTCCGTCCGTCTGTCTGTCTGTCTGTCTGTCACACTTTGGGTGTCACAGCCCATAACTTTTGATTGGTAAGTGATAGGGATTTGATATTTCACATGTGTATTCCTTGTGACAAGACCTTCCTACACATACCATATTTTTGACCTAGTAACCTTGACCTAAATATTTGACCTACTTTTCAAAAAAAATAAGAATGGATATATCTTTTGATTGGTAACTGTTAGGACTTTGATATTTCACACGTGCAATCGTTTTGGCAAGACCTTTCTACACATACCATAATTTTTGACCTTGTGACCTTGACCTAGATATTTGACCTACTTTTGAAAAAAAGATAAGATTCGCTATATCTTTTGATTGGTAAGGCATTGATATTTCACGTGAGTATTCTGTGTCACAACGCCTTTCTACTCATACCATAATTTCTGACCCATTGACCTTGGCCTACATATTTGACCTACTTTTCAAAAAAATTAAGATTGTATATATCTTTTGATTGGTCAGTGATAGGGCTTTGGTATTTCACTGTGTATTTCTTGTGACAATACCTTTCTACACAGAACATAATATTTGACATTGTGACCTTGACCTAGATATTTGACCTACTTTTCAAGAAAAGTAGAATTGGCTATATCTTTTGATTGGTATGTGATAGGACTTTGATATTTCACATGTATTTTCCTTGTAACAATGCCTTTCTACATAATTATACCATAATTTTTTACTTTTTGACCTTGACCTAGCTATTTGACCTTCTTTTCTAAGAAATTAAGGTTGTATATATCTTTTAATTGGTAGGTGATACGTCTTTACTATTTCTTATGATGAGACCTTATTGTTACCAATTTTTACGTAGCGACCTTGACCTAGATGATGGACACTCTTTTCTGAAAATTTGAGAATGACCATATCTTTTAATTTGTAATTAAGAGGTCTGATATTTCAAATGAATTTAATTGACAAGACTTTTCTACTGATACCAATAATTTTGATCTACTTTCTAGAATAATAATCAAACCGCTTCGCAGGCGACACAAGTATTCCTTGGATTGTTTTTTTTTTTTCCATTAGCCTTTTGTCATCGTCAAAACAGTCCGTTTCTACAATATTTCTGTGGTTGGAATGACGCTTCATAAAGAAATGTCGGTTTTGACTTTTGTTGCTAAAAAATCTCATAGAACCCTGACTTTTCCATCTGCCCTCTCTGAATTGAAACTTTTAAATTCTAATGAGAAAATGTCATCTGACAACAACAGACTTGTATACAATTCATCAAGTTTTGTGGTAAATAAGGTACTGCTGCAAAAAGACAATAAAATTGTTAAAAAGAATCATTACAAATTAATCTAAGTGCGCAATTTATTACAAACTGAAATATTAGTTAAACAGCGTATGATCCACTGCCATTATGTCCTCAAGTTCCATCCATCAAATGCGTCGAAATGGTTCAAATTCCGGAAGGGCGTATGGACTGAGTAATTTTGTCGAAATTTGTACATGGCATGTATGCAGTTCAACAGTTCATTCTTACATTAAGAAAGGAGGGGATATCCAACAACAACTAGTTGCAGCACCAACAGCAAAATCCCAAAACACCCAATGTAAAAACACAAAGCAAACACGCACAAAAAGAGACGCAAATGGTACAAGGAACGCCAATTCACAGAGAAACATCAAACACAAATGACTACACATAAACCAACGAGACTAATGGGCAATCGGTGCCGACTTACGACGGCCATCTGTCAATAACGTCAGTAGCATACGGTGTATGTATCCTGGATTACATGCTCACAACCCTCCCACTATTCCGATTACCCAGAGGTCTCGAAGAACGTACAATTGTTGTGTAAACAACCTCCTCACTGATAGATGACCACACACAAACAAGACCGCGAAACGCAGGGGCCCAAGCAACACAGATGAATATGTAAATGGATATAAAAAGAGGGCTTACGTAATACAGTCCGTGCTCTGCTCATGTTTTTTTTTTTCACATGATTATTCATTCGTTAGGTTCTTCTAATACAATAGAATTAGCTTACCTTTCTCTAGGAGAACAACTCTTGATGTGAGTGCAGCAACAGTAGCATTCAATGCATGAACTTGTACTTGTAACATGTTGAAGTTGTTCCCATCGGGCTCGGCCTGTACCAACAAACCATTAGCCCTCACCAACAGTACTACAAAGAGGCAGCTGGAGAGAATAGTCATTTCTCTTTCTTTTTCTTCAAATGATCTGAACAACGTATTGGACTGAGACAAAAAAGTAAATGATTACTGACCGACAATATGTTCGCACAAAGTATACGAAGAGACATAATAATGTATCCAGGTGGATTTTAAGAGAAAAAAAGGCCAACACTTTTGAATTCATTACTCAAAAGATAATATAATTGTTAGCTATAACTATGAACATTTACAGACACATATTTGTTTGTACATGTATCATTCAGACAACACATATTCAGGATGGAATTTAGAACAGTAGCAAAAGATAAACATTTTCAGTACATATGCACCATATTCATACCTCCACAAATCGTATCCAACCAGTCTTTAACACTTTTAATTGAGAAATTTTGTCAATTTGTTTATTTATCATTCATTTCATTATCAAATACCTCTTATTCACAAACTTGCTAACCTCTCTTGAAATTTTACAGGAATTATTCTGTTCTTGTGAAATTTTGGACAATTCCAGCTTTAGAGTATATATCAATTGGCATTCCTTTGGCTTCATCCTACGGTAAATTGATTCTCAAAATTAAACTGATCACTTTCATCGAAACAATATTCTGTACCGCGGATATGTGGACCAAGAGTCCCCGAGAGCACATGTAGCCAAGTTCGATCAACTTCGGTTGATCGTCTCTTCAACGCATTCGAAAATTTCTGTTATCAAAATTTCTTGAAATTTCTAAAAAGTGGGTCCTGCAGCATCATATCCCACCCATCCTGCTACGTTTTTCGGTAAATGACTTCACACTCTTCGGCAATATTACATTGTTTAGATTGAGGATCACTGACGAGGGTTAAGTACCCGAAACGTGCATGTCTGGTCAATGCTGTAAATTTATCAGGTTTTAAATGATGCTATTGAATTTGAAGACCATTAAAACCTGAAGAAATCAAAAGATTTAAACATAGCACGTACTGGACCAACCTACATTTTTGTATCAACATCCCCCCCCCCTAAGTGTATCCTTTTTATTTGATATGTCTCCTTACAGAGAAAAGATATTTTGATTGTAAATATATGAGCTGTATGTTTCAGACAACATATATGCTTCCAAGTAAATGAAAGGGCAGTGTGCAAGTCATCCGAATGGCCAATTTTCTCGCTGATAATGCCGATGCCCGTCCAAAGGCAGCCCTGGGTACAAATTGGTCTTTCTCGGTCTATATATTGCCATGTTTTGGATGTGTCAGCTTTGTTTATTGGACCATTTGGTGTGGGTGTTATGTGTGTCTCGTTGTCCCTGTTGTTTGTTGAAGTTGTTCTGTCAGATGTTCGTAGCTTGTTGCATCCTTTGTGTGTGTTCCACTGTGATCAATACAGGGTAGTCTTACAGGAGATCTCCATTATGGGTGTGTTTCGCTGTGATCAATACAGGGTAGTCTTACTGGAGATCCCCTCCATTGTGGGTGTGTTCCGCTGTGATCAATACAGGGTAGTCTTACTGGAGATCTCCTCCATTGTGGATGTGTTCCGCTGTGATCAATACAGGGTAGTCCTACTGGAGATCTCTTCCATTGTGGGTGTGTTCCGCTGTGATCAATACAGGGTAGTCCTACTGGAGATCTCTTCCATTGTGGGTGTGTTCCGCTGTGATCAATACAGGGTAGTCCTACTGGAGATCTCTTCCATTGTGGGTGTGTTCCGCTGTGATCAATACAGGGTAGTCTCAAAGGAGATCTCCTCCATATCACCATACGTCCAACGATAAGGCTTGTATATATTGCACAGTCACATGTTTTGTAGATGTGTTCGTATATCTGTAGCTTATAAACATTTGAAATAATCTCATTAATTTTCCCATCATCGGGAAGTCTTCGAAAAACTGAAAAATGAAAAACTAGGCGTCTATATTTTGCAACTAAATAGATGGACTAATAGATAATTTTGTATTATTCAGTCTTTTTCGATTTTTTGTAATACTTCCTATCAACATGAATTTCATAAAGTTTTGTAAATTTTGCAATTTTGTTCCCCAATGTTCTTCTATAATGTGAATACACATGCTAAATAGTCTCCAAAATGAACTTTGATCAATAGGTAAACAAACCACTTGAGATACACTGAAGCACTTTTAAATTTATCTCAATCGGAAATATAACAAGGATTAGTCTTTTATTTAAAATAAAATCTTTAACACCTTCTTATGAAAGACCTATTTATCCACCACGTAACAAAATAAACTCAAAGGAATACAAACCTTATTAAATCAAAATAAATATAAAGCGATTACTGGGTCTCACTGATATAAAAACTCTTCTGTAATCAAAGGGTATTGAATTTTATTACATTGACTTATAACTTTTTACATATCCCATGTGATTAAGTACGCCTGAATCGGGTTAATTTATGTAAGAGAGAGTGGGTGCTGTATTTGATTCGATGGACATTATTTTCCTTTTTCAGTTTGAACTCGTTTAAAAACACTTTTATTGCAATATCTACCCTAATATTAGCTTTATTTAGAAATGATGATAGTATAATTTACATACAAATCAGCCACTAATGATGGGGTCGGGTTGTCGACCCTGACCTTGAGCCGCCCTTCTAGTCACATGGCCTCGCCTTATGTTACACTTCCTTTGTTGCACTGGTCAGAAAATCGCATTTACCGTCATCATGGTAATCTCATAACATTACCTATAAAATATGTCAGAAGAAAGGACACAGATTTTCGACTTCCCGCAAACTGACTTAACTTTAATAGTAGAAGGTAAAAAATTACATGTGAGTAAAGAAGTTCTGAAACATCACTCACCAGTTTTCAAAACGATGCTGGAAGGAAATTACGTGGAGAAGGATGCTAAGGAGGTGGAGCTTAGTGGCAAATCATTTGATGACGTCAAAGCTTTTTTGAGGAGTTTTTATCCAAATATGGAACATCCTTTGAATGGTAGGTAAACAGTGCATAAATACTATTACTAGATGTATTCAATCTCTCGTGATGTCTTGTATGTTGTAACATTTTATAAGTTTAAACTCAAAACTGAAATTCGACTTATATTTAATTTTTATTGCTATCGTTTTTCCGAATTATTTACTTGTATATTCGTCGCTTTTGATTCAACTTGAAATTGGTTTACAGTTTGGAGATGATAACGTTTAAAACAGTCAAATACAAAAATTCTGTTATTTTCTGGAAATATCACACGTCTTCAAATTCATGGCATCATTGAAGAACAAATAAGAGGAAAGTGATTTGGAAACATGTCATTTCATTTAAAACATCATCGAAATTAACGGAGAATAACATCCTAGCACCATCCGTCCAATGCTCTTCGGTCAGAGATTGTATTAAATCATACTGCTGAATCGACACTACAGGAAATTGGAGCCTCGCACTCTTTACAAAATAAATATACAATTCAAAAATTAAACTAGAGGGCGCTACTGAAATAAATTTGGCTTGTCTAAAAATCACTTCGACTTGAAGAACCTGGCTTGAAGTACCACTGATGAGGCTTTACTTACCGAAAAACATGTATGGTGTTTCTTGGATGGAAGTATACACGCACCACGCTTTGTTAGCCGTTAATAACGCTTGATGAAGATTGAAGTTATCTTCACATTTACCACCTTCATTTATTCAAAGAAAACAAAGTGTCCAAACTCTACTGTCCTATACAAAATAAGATCGAAATACTGCGCACCAGAAGATGAATCATTATCAGAGGAACTTCCAGCCAAAATGAATAAGAGAAGCCAAAATAATATAGTAGTGCCCTCTCATTTAATATCTGAATCTGGCGTAGCTTTTTTCAAGAGTGATCAGCCTTAAATTTTGTATTGGAACTATTCAAAGGTGTGATTAAATTAAATATCACAAATACATATCATCCAATTTAATTTACAGAATCCAATGTGCTACAAGTTTACCCTCTAGCGCATGAGTATCAGATGCCGTTACTTCAGAAATGTGAGGAAATACTCCTGCAGAATGCCTCCATATTTGGTCACGGAGGCAGGTGCCCGAACCTCCTCATCAAATACCTCTGTCTGGCCGAGAAGTTCAATATTGAAAAGGTCCTTACCACCGCCATGGAAACAGCGGCCCATACAGAGTTCTCCTCCTTGCTCTCAGATGAGAACATTCGTGAATACAGCTTACTCAGTGAGAAAACCAGACTCCAGATCGCGGAAAGAAGGATTGAACTTCTTGAAAAGAAAGAAAGCAGCAGAATGGATAAATCAAGAGATTTTCCGAAATTATTGTTTGGAGTGAGGCGTTCATACTGTCAATAGTGATCCATTCCGTAATCAAACTGTAAAACATGTACATTAAAAATTTGGGTGTTGTGTATTGTACAAAATTTTGCATATTACTACAATGTCGAATTTATCACTATTTTCATTTGTAAATACTATCATTTCGTGTATTGAATGTTTATTTATCTAATTTACGACATATAAGTAGCCTACATTAGGCTGACATTCCTGTTCAGAAACATTTTTACATTATGATAATATGACAAAATATGCAATATTTTTTTTTTTATAATTTTCACATTTAAGTAGCCGAAAGGACACCACATACTAGTAAACTTTGCTCAACATTTATAAAAGATATCTTGATCAGACCTTTCAAAGATACAAGGGAATAAACCAAAAGGTTCAACTCTATCTTTACTAATGAGTTAAAGTACATGTTACAGAATCCAGTGTGCAAATTTGATACTGTTACTATTTTCAGACTTTATTCAACTGTAATTTTTTCAATGAGATAGAAGAAAAGTTGCTTCAACGCATTTTTTATTTAGATAAAGCCAGAGTTCTCCGCAAGCTCAATCCATTTGTTTATGAGAAAACAAACGTACACTGAAACATTCAAATGAATGTGACATGGTCAAAATCTTACATGTACCATGTACATGTACATCAATATCATTACTTTTTATGATATGTTTCCGATACAATGTCCGGGTATTGTATGTTAACGTACAGTGGGAAGAATTTAATAAAGTTTATTCAACAGTACTAAGTCAAGTAAAAAGTTTTGTTTTATGATATACCTCTATGCAGGTACATGTATGGAAAGGCTTGGTGATCGTAAACCAGATAAACGCATCATGCACTGAGTTGTCATTCTAATCGTTTGTTCTTTCTATTTTCCCCAGATTTTCATATTTATTATTGCTGTTTATGTATTATATTACCATAACAAAGAGAATGGACAGTTGGATTTTCGATAATTGTCTCATGAGGGAGCCTTTAATCCGGTCCGCATGGCTTTCAA
The DNA here is from genome assembly GCA_028142955.1 of Pinctada fucata. Lineage (NCBI taxonomy): Eukaryota > Metazoa > Mollusca > Bivalvia > Pterioida > Pteriidae > Pinctada > Pinctada fucata. The sequence continues at coordinate 10,962,793 of AP027104.1, forward strand.
ATTTCATATTTACAGTCATTGTGACAAACCAATCTTTTGTGACCTTGACCCTGTAGTTTGAAAGTGAAAGTCCTATCACCAACAATTCAAAAATTATGGCAATGGTTAAAGGTTTTCAAAAGTAGGTCAAACTCAAATTTCAAGGTCACAATTTCAAAATTTTTGGTATCCATGGAAATGTTGTGTCACAAATAATGCACATATGTAAGATAACGAAGTGTTCCAACTCTTTACCTTTCTGAATAAATAGATGCACCAGACACGTGTTTTGGATAGTAAATTCTCATCGATGGTATTTTATTAAATGCCGAAGCGATTTTTAGGCACAGCCAAGTATATTTTATTACATTTTTGATGCAAGAAAATTAACAAACATTTAGACTTTCCATATCAGAGGAAGAAGAAATCACAACAATAAAGCACACAAGTAAGTGCAAAAATGGATGTCATGCAAGACCACCACATAAATTGATTACTTCGACTAAATAATTACAATATGTTAAGTTTGAAATCGGGGACCTCTTGCTTTAGAAATGAAAATTGGTTTATTCATTTCATATACGTCATAAAACAGTTGCATGATTACAACAAATAAAGATTAAGTCATTTCACAATTTTATAGGCACCATCGTGATCAAGTCATGTTCGGCTAATTATCTCTTCGTTATGTCGACATTTCGTGCACGCCATCGCACATTTGATCTCATTTCTACGAAAGCAGAATCCACTAAGTATAGACCTTCTGTATTATTCATAATGTTTATACAGTCTTTTAACGATTTGCTTTGAAGACGTGTTCTCTATATGCAGTTGATTCAATATGTTTCTTGAGATAAACAGCGTCCCGAGAAAAAAATAAAAAAGAAATTTAGCTCTGAAACACACCACTCGTTTGTCCTTCATTAAAAGTGAGGATGCTTAATGCCTTGTGATTTTGGATATTTAGACTTCAACTATTTCAAAATTTCCGGATGTTTTCAAATTTTACAATAGATTGAATGGATAAAGCTTTAGATATAAACAACATGGCGAAGGAATATAAATCACAAGTTGACCGTATCAATTCAAAGTTAGTAGATCTTAAAAAGGAACTGGTAAGTAAAATACGAATATCATAGATTTTATTAATAATGTAACATTAGTAGATGATAATTTTCATGATTGAGGACTTCAGAATATGATCTCTCTACTTCCCGCTGTCTATTCACTATTCAGTTAACTTTGGTGCATCCTTAAATTTCTAATAAATCTTTATGACAATGTTTCTGATGTTTCTCTCTTTCTTTCATTAATTGCTAAGAGTGACGTATCTTTGATTTTAAGGTATTTCTGAGACATCATGATTTATTACTACTGAAGCAATTAATAGAAATAGACGAGAGTATCCAGAGTTTACGACAAAAATCCAAGTTTCCAAGAACGACATTTGATCTCTGTAGTCCTGATAGCGGCATCAGCGAGGAATCATCTCAACCGGAAACGTCTGCTAAGTCATGCGTGGATACCATGGTAACATTCGATGACAGACGACGCCTTCCATTAGTGCGACAACAGAGCGTTCCGTACTACATGCACATCTACAGATCTGTGGATAGCGGGAGCATTGCTTCAAGTTTTGATGGTAAAGTAAAAATTTAATGTAGTAGTTAGAGATCGATTAATCGATTTGTGCAGTATTCATTTTTTCTGCCTCTAGACATTTTTGTAGACCTTCCCTTTATTTTTCTCAACGGGGTACTTGTTCAATACTTCATTCCGCAGAAGTAAACATTTACTGAATTGCATGGAAGCATTCAGATTAACGATCTTCTTCTCTTATAAAAAATAAAAGCAATGTGCTGTGTTATTCTGAGAATTCACTCACGTTATTGACCTCTGATATGAAAACATTTACATTACAAAATTATGTCGGCATGTACTCTTGGGAGTTGCACATGTAACATCTTTAATTTTTCTTTCAGACGTTTCTGAATTTGCGATTGATGATGAATTTCAACAACCCAGTGATAATGATAGTCTATTCTCTCTGAGTCTCAGTGGAAATTATCCCACAATCCCTCGCAACTTGATGAAACCGAGATCCCTATCTTACGACGAACCGGACCTGGAAAATGACAAATTCGAGGATGATTATTTGGAACAATTACTTTTAACAAATATATCTCTGTGGAAGAAATCCGAAAATATTGTTCAAGAGGAAAGCCAGACGCATGTACATGTACCTAAAATTACGTAATAATAAATCTCAGGGGGCAAGCAGTGTTGAAGATAAATTTGTTATGATGTTACTTTGTTGATGTTTATGTTTGTTTTATTTTATTTTCGTAAAATTTGAAAGGCATATGCTGATCTAGCGATGAGTTGCGGCTAATAAAATACGAAGTTAACATATTGATGTACATGTATAAATATCTAGTAGGCGAAGGTGACAGATAGGTCATTCAAGCATTTGTTTCAAGACAATAGCAGAAGAACCCATATGTTATATATTCTTTGACCAGAACTTTTAGCATGTACTTAATATTCATTAGTTTTCAAATCTAAGTAGAAAAAGAACGGTTCTTGATCAATTAAGACTCCATAACGCTTTCAGTGCATATCTATACGTTTCCAAAAGTCATCCTTACATTATACAACTCTTACTTAAAATATTTTGTACTTATATATTGTTTTCATTTTCGCGCTTAATCATCGACGGCGGGTGCGGCTAGCCAACAGGGGATGCTTGCTCCTCCCGGGCACCTGGTTCCGACTCTAACTTTCTAGGGGTCCGTCGATGCATAATTATGTGCTCTATTGTGAGTGCTGTTGAGATTATAGTCAGGATCTTCTTTAACTCGTTTGTAACGATATAGTATAAACTTTTGTACATGTCTTAACTTTCTGTATCAAAGACAACAAACTAATTAACAATAACGTTCATTTTTGATAACTTCATATTCACATTTCATTAAATTTTAATATTGTCAAACATATTTTGTATAATTATGGTAAAATCCAGTGAAAGAAGGAATTATATACATATAAATAAAGTATAAGGGTGTTTTTGATCTTATTTGTAAAATCATACGTTGATGATCATTTTGTATCATGTTGACTACAGTCAATAAATGACGATGAACTCTCTAACAATCATATTAGTATTTCTATTTGTACGTTTCTGGAGCATACCCGTAATATCCCATAAATGCACGTGAAATCGTTTATACAGTAGGAGCTCGGAGTTGATCAGAATTCCGCCCTTTGCGTTTGCTCCATAATTTTCAGCCGCAGTTTGATTTACATTTGATTCAGGAAAAAAATTATTACAGCCATGCATATACATGTAATGCTTGTAAAGATTAATGTTGCTTCGTGTTTATTGGAATAAACATCAAAGAAGTACCTAACAGTTAGGAAGTTATGTGATTTTGGCCAAATATGTCTCTCACTGCATTACTGAAGCGATAATTCTGTATCTATTCCTGCATTATGCCCAGAACTGTACAGGGAACACACGGCTTATAATCGCTGATCAATACGGAGAGAATATGTTAATTCATATTTGGAAATGATAGTCCGTTTTCCCCATCGCGTGATGATACAGTTCATCACGGTAGAACCATAACTCAATTAAACAGAATATATTTCTGTGCTTTTGAAAATCACTTACACCTAGTGCTTACATGATCATGGTATTTGTATAATTCACTTAACTGAAAATGGAGGCAAGCCCTCGTGTCTATAAAGTTTTAAAGCTTTAGTTTGATTAAATGCCTGACAATATGCGGTGATGTGTTCATTGCAAACGTTAAGATATTCTATTCAAATGAAATTCGAATTTCCAAAGTCCAAAGTCCTTGTTAATATCTCATGAGACACTGATCCGAAGGAAGATTAACATTTTCCTCATTTGAATTTATTCAATCTTGTACAAAAGTGTTTCAGATGAAATCTATGTATGTCATGTGTTATCATTACTAATGTGTAAAATTATGCATGCATATATTGGATGACCTTAAAACATACCCATTCCAGCCACATGCATGTATATACCTTTATGTAGGAAGTATCCCCCTCCCATTGGTTTTGCCATGGATATCACCATGTAAAATGAATCATGTTATGGCTACCACCGACTTACCATACATGGCAAATTTTGATATCACTAATCCAAATAATTGATTTAAAAAATAAGCAGTTTATTGTAAAACGACAGCTTATGAATTCTTCTTATATCAGTGTTGTAAATCGTATGCGATCGACTTGAAAAATTCAATTAGAAACTACTAATAATGTTTAAAACCGACTTTGAAAAAATGTAATGGGTCGTTTACAATGTGAAGAAGCCAATGTTTTGCTTATTTTAATTAGAAAACTGCTGGGAATCAATGAAACTTTCGTGTAATTCGTAAAATTTTGCATAATTTAAGAAATTAAAATTACACCACCTACATCAAATAATTACATCCGTCTTTGATCCCTCTTTATTGGTATTTACGTTCTAATCTTGCAAATTGCTCAATTCATATAGCGTCATCGACATCTACTAGAATTAGATACGTGACATCTATTTTCTGTTTTCTAAGAAAAAAGGCATTTAAATTGGGGAGCACTGAAAGACTGCAACATTCAGTCTCATATACAATGATTGCATATATTCTAGTTACTTGAATTATTATTTTTTTCTAAAGTGGCATCCAATCAACCATTCAAATTCTATGTGAATTTCTTAGCTAAGCTAACATTTCACCAACGTTTCGGAGAAACTTGAAAACGATGCTACATATTGATTTATTCTTTAAAGAAACTTTCTTAGAGAGTGATTATTAATGGCTTATGCCTTGACGGTGATGTTCCTAGAATACCGTCATACGGTATCTACATTTCGCTGCTCATCCGGTATGCTAGATCATGTACTGATGTTTTAGATTTTCATGGTAGAAAGGAGTATATATGGTTTATATAGTAAAGTGGCCCCCTAAAATCAACTTCTCCATAATCAAATTTTGTTGGAACTTTTAGAGAGTTAATTATCTATATCTTAAGAAATCTAGTCATAAACACTACCTCTCGCTTTCTAAGACAGTATAAATGTAGCCTAAATATCATGAAAACCGTTGATTTTGTCTATTTTTCACTAAAAATAGACGAATTCCTGATTATTTTCATTGAGATAACATCGAGCGGGATCTTGAACAACTTTTTCCTTTTATATGGATTTAAAGACGTGCAAATGTAACAACATATCAAAATATAAAAGTTGTTCAGAAGCCCGCTCGATACAAGCTACTAGGAAGTTTGTCGAAAATAAGCCCCAAAATGACGTTTTTCCAGAAATTTGGTGAAATATACCATTTTTGATGCTCTAATTCTAAGAAATTGAGAAAGGAAATTAAAAGATATGTATCATTTCATAAGTAACTTACATTGTAGAATAAATATTGGCACAAATTCATTTCTTTATGTAAATTTAAGATTTTGCTCAAAAAGGGGCCCCTTTTCTGTGTAAACCGTATATAGTCCTTTATAAATTATCAAGAAACTCTTAGGTCAGGGTTTTCGCTTTCACAAATTAGTAAAGACTTTCTGGAAATTTTACAGAAATTATAGTCATCTTCTTTTGAAATTCGGATTCATATAAGCAACAGAACCTGCATTTCATGGTGACATGATTAACAAAATAAGAAGGATCAAAGGTAGACTGAGATTACCATCGAAATTGTGTTATAATCACCAAACTATGTCATAAGACGGACACTTGGCTTGGTACTGGGCTGCATGACGGGTCCTGTCCAAACCTCTATAGAGATGACAGGACCCCGGCCACCTGTCCTCTCTGTATCTCAGTCGGACTCCACATGTGTTCACATTCATGAGCTCGCTAAAGTCGGCAGTAGCACGGGCTGTATTTCGTAAACCTTCTATTTTTTATATCCATCTCTGTGTTTCTTGGGCCCCTGCGTTATACTGTGTTTGTATGTTCATCTTACAGTGAGTTCTTCAAGACCTCTGTATAATCGGAAAAGTGGAAGGGTTGTGCGCATGTAATCCGGATAAGCACACCGTCTGCTACTTGCGTGGCAGACGGCTGTCCTAGGTCGGCACCGGTTGCTCATTGGTCTCGTTGGTTTATGTGTGGTCTTTTGTGTTTCATGTTTCTGTGGTGTCAGTTGGTCTCGTTGGTTTATGTGTGGACTTTTGTGTTTCATGTTTCTATGGTGTCACTTGGTCTCGTTGGTTTATGTGTGGACTTTTGTGTTTCATGTTTCTATGGTGTAAGTTGGTGTTCCTTGTCCCTTTTGTGTCTCATTCTGTGGGTGTCAGCTCTGTGTTTTTGCATTGGGTGTTTTGGAATTTTGTTGTGGATGTTGCAACCGAATGTTGTTGGAGATCCCCTCAATACTTTTAATCCCATATGTAAACCCATTGATGGAAGATCACAAAAAGGTAAAATATGAGATAAACATTTGATTGACATGCACAGAAGCATCCGATATTCGTTTTTGTTTTAACACTGAGTTTATCCCAAGTTTAAAAGTCACTGCACTTTCCAATGACTTATTCAAAGTTGTTTGTGTTGTTTACTTGGTAAAATCAAGTTTCTTTTTACTTCGGTATGAACATTTATCTGGTGCAAAAACAGGCTAGAGCTTTTACAAAATAATTATCCATTCATATATTGGATGGCCTTAAAACATACCCCATTCCAGCCGCAAGTTTCCCCCTCCCCGTGTTTAGTCTACGGATTCTACGGATGCCACTATGTAATCATGCTGCGGGTACCTATTTACTATACATACATGTAACAAATTTTGATTTCATTAATCCAAATTATTGATATAAAAAATGAGCAATTTATAGTAAAAATGCAGCTTATACCTGTAGATATATCAGTATTTTATATCAGTGTTTTAAAAAGTATGTTTGGGCAAAAGGCTTTGTGCTATGCTTCTTTTATTTTTGAGAAACTGCTGGAAATCAATGAAACATTCATGTACATTGTCACGATTTCATATCACGTGATACGCATATTATATGTTCAACGGGAATCCCTATCGATACTGTCTAAATCTACTTTATACGAATTAAGTTTAGGCCATATTATGATCATATTATCAATTATATGATGGTAATCTATTCTGTTCAAGAATATTTAGAGAACAGATGCTCTATTATGATATGGTGCACAAAATTTTCTTAAATATTTTCACATATACATATACATAATCTTTTTACCTAGTGACCTTGACCTAGATATATGACCTATTTTAAACAAAATTAAGATGGGCTATATCTTTTGATAGGTAAGTGATAGGGGACCTTTCTATACATACCATAATTTTTATAAGCCCCGTCCTTTGACGGGACTTATTATGGTATGGCGATGTCCGTACGTCCGTCTGTCCGCTTATGGAATGCGGACTTATGATAAGCAAGTCAAATATCTAGGTCAAGGTCACTAGGTCAAAAATTATGGTATGTTTAGAAAGGTCTTGTCACAAGGAAAACATATATGAAATATCAAAGCCCTAGCACTTAATGGTGTGTGACACCCAAAGAATGACAGACAGACGGACAAAGTGATCCATAAGTGTCGCTATGCTTCGCAGGCGACACAATAAAAGAGATAAGAATTATTCCACCTACCTCTTATTAAACCTATGTCAGATTTAACGTTATCGGAACATGTCTTTTTCGTTCTAAATGCTTGGTCTAATCAAACAGCAATGAAATAAAGAAGATCCTGACGACAATCTCAACAGCACTCACAAAAGAGCACCAAATGGAGCATCGACGGACCCCTAGCAAGCTAGAGGTGGGACCAGGTGTCCGGGAGGAAAGCATCCCCTGTTTGGATAGCCGCACCCGCCGTCGATGTTCATGCACGAAAAATAAAAACAATATCTAAAAACATGCACTGTTTGAGGTTATGTCTATATTGAAAGTGTTATGGCGACCACGTCAGGGAAAATATTTAAAACACTTACTGTCGAACCCCTCGCGAGGAACATTTTTAAGAGCTCCACACGGCAAAGGGCATGGGTGTGACTAAACGAGATAAAGAAGATCCTGACGACCATCTCAACAGCACTCACAATAGAGCACCAAATGGAGCATCGACGGACCCCTAGCAAGCTAGAGGTGTGACCAGGTGCCCGGGAGGAAAGCATCCCCTGTTTGGCTAGCCGCATCCGCCGCCGATGTTAATGTACGAAAAATAAAAACAATATCTAAAAACATGCACTGTTTGAGGTTATGTCTAAAATATTATATGAGTCTCATTGCATTTATTTCTATTTTCTTGAATTATTATTTTCTAATATGGCATCTATCCCAGTCATTCAATTTTACCTGAATTTTTAGCCGAACTTATTTACGTTTTCAATAAACTTGAAAACGATGCCCGGTATTGGTGCATTGATTTCGGAATATTCAGTTAAAAGAAAGTTTCGTAGAGAGTGTTTATTAATCCCACGTGTAAACTCATTAATAGTAGAGCACAAAAAGGTAAAAGAAGAGATAAACAATTGATTGATATACAGAGAAGCATCCGAGATGTGAAATGATTCGTTTCGAAGTATGGTATCAATTTATCCCAAGTTTAAAAGTCACTGCATTTTCCAAAAGTTATTCACAGTTAACAAATCCGCTGCAACATATTGGCCTTAAAACGTACTCCATTGCAGCAGCACGTTTTTCCCTCCCGGTGGTTTTGCTATGGATAATCGTGCTGCGGATAGCAAAGAGTCGCCGTTTTACTAACATGGCTAATTTTGATATCAATAGTCCAAATAATTGATACAAAATGAGCAATTTACAGTAAAACAGCAGCTCATACATGTAGATATCTGCCTTTTATATCAGTTTTATAAAAAAATCTGTGTAGGTCAAACGCTTTGTACCAAAAAAACCAAAAAAAAATGGTTCACCTACTTGAAAACTTTGATTCGAAGCTACTTATAATCACAGGGTAAATACGGTCTAAATGCGCTTGATATGAATCTGTTTTATTGCACTTACGCAGAATAATTTGTACAACATATGTAAAATAGAATTCGGAAATTTCCTGGTTGAGTGTTCTCTGAATATAATCTATTCTTGACAAGAATAAAATAACATCATATAAATGATAATGGTGCTCAAAAATAAATACAAAGATAATTTAGACAGTTTCAACCTCGTTCAACCAGAGGTATTCATTTGCGTATCACGTGTTATGCGATGGTTAATAATGTTAACGACTTAAAAAAAAAAGAAAAATGCAGTGGGCTGTTTAAAATGTGAAGAAGTCAAAGCTTTGCTTTTTTGAATTACGAGAAACTGCTGGAAAGCGATGAAAAATTCTTGTAATAACTACATGAATAAAGCAAATTGAAATTACTCCACCTACTTCAAATTATTACACCCATTGTCAGATCTGACTTTATCGGTTCATGTATTCTTCGTTCAAATTGCTAGGTCTTATAAAACATCGATGTTCATACAGCGGCTTTGACACAAATTAGCTAACGATGCTCCGACCTATCCTGGAAATGTTCATCGTAATTGGATACCGAACAGACATTGTCAGTATTTTCATGGGAAAACCTACATTTGGGAAGAAGTACTCAAGGACCCATCTTAGTATCATATAGACCCATGGCATATATTCTTATTACTTGAATTATTATGTTTTCGTACGTGGCATCTATCCAAGCCATTCAAATTCTACGTTAATTTTTTTAGCCAAACTAACATTTCATTAACGTTTCCAAGAAACTTGAAAACGATGCTTGATCATTTTGGTTCATTACCGAATGTTTAGTTTAAAGAAAGTTTTGTAGAGAGTGTTTATTAATCCCACGTGTAAATTCATTAACGGAAGAGCACAAAAAGTAAGAAAAGAGATAAACAATTGATTGACATACGGAGCAGTATCTGATGAGAAACGGTTCGTTTATGTTTAACACCGAGAAGTATGGTATCAATTTATCCCAAGTTTAAAAGTCACTGCACTTTCCAGTGGGTTATTCATGGTTATTTATGTTGTTTACTTGATAAAATCCATTTTATTTTATTTCGGTATGAACATTATCTGGTGTAAATAACAGGCTATCAGTTTGTTGAAATTCTTTTTCTGAAACTGCGTCACATTTTAGTGCTTAAGTGTCATGCAGGTTCGACGAAAATGTTGTATGCTATCCCCAAGCTTTGTTTGAATAATAGTTTATCTATATATTTATAATGATTTACGCCGATACAATACTGAAGAACTTTATCATTCACATAAAATAGTAGCGCCATCTACTGGACAAATGTACCACAGATGACGATCTATAATCTGACATATGCATGTCGAGTACACTGTGTGTTTTCTTGGCAGTTTATGCCCAGTGGACTACATTTCATTTTTGTAACATAGTATAGTTTCATGAATATAAATACATCATCAAACACGGAATATGAACCAAAATGCTTCTTTTATTTCAAATATACATTCGAAAAGTACGACGTCTAACCGATTATTCAACTGGAGAGAGGGTGCTGCTCAAATTATCCATATGTATCACCGTTTCTTATTTTCAACCTTTCATGGTATTTTTAAAAAACATTCAACATTGAAGTACTTGCGAGGTAAAATTGAGATGGTTATCTCTAAGAACTCATCGCTTCAGTCACAGAAACTCTTGCTAACATCAAGAACTGCCGCCATAGAAGGAGAAAAGCACAACAAGACAACTAGACACCACTGGTTTCACCTTCTTTAAATAAATCAACGGAACCAACTATATGTAACAACATTCAAGTTGATGATTTATGACGGTATTCTTAAATTTAACATATAACTGATTACTGCATCATTCGCTTGTGTGCATTGGTCTCCTTCATGTTTTTTTTTAACTTATTGTTTTTCATTTTTCGATGCGTGTACTTTGATTGTTTATTGGTGTGGACATTGTGTACTAGTGTAATGCTGTCCCATATCATTTGTTGAAGTTGTTTTCTCTTTTATTCATTCTTTATTACACTTTTGTACATTGCTGCGGGTGTGTTCCGCTGTCATTTCAAGGTGGTCTTCCTGGAGATATGCTGTTAGCCCCCTTCCCCCCACCCCACCCCTGCAGGATATCGTTGACCTAGTTTTACTGTGCTTCTGCACTGACTTGAAATATCTTTGTAAATTTCCTTACATCAGATCTATTAAATCATTCTGAAACTAAGGAATATCTCCCTAATGGCATAGATCTGTTCTAAGCTCAAATGTGTGGCCATGTTTAGACTTTCGCTCTTCATAAAACTATTTGGATTTCCTCTCTTCCGGTCTCGAGCATTACTGATGATACATTATTTGCTGAAATGCACTAATGGTACGCTAAATTATTATACAAATATGGACTTGGTCGAGGTCATTATGTCATTATAATGACCCGATGATCTTTGTAATATTGACCGAGGCCGAAGGCCGAGGTCGATATTACAAACTTCATCGGGTCATTATAATGACATAATGACCGAGACCAAATCCTTATTTGTTCTATTATATAACGAATCCTTATACTACAAATGATTGAAATAATGATTCAAAACAATATGAACATGAAATTTAAAAGCAAGAATTCACAATTAATTGCACTTATTTGTGAAAAGTGTTTCTAAACTTTAACGAGTAAATAAAATAACAATTTTAATTGTTATCGTAGATACTGAAATCAGGATAAATACCACGCCGAGTCATTATCTTCCGTCAGCGGTCATTATCGGAAAATAATGACTCGCGCTCCAGCCAATCAGAATTGACGTTACATCCTGGTTATATAATATTATGATATAACATATACTAGTAATTAAATATATTGGTTTTATGCATTTTCGATATCTAGAATTCAATTATCACATTACAAAAATTATTTTCTTAGTTTTAACCGAGTTACCCTTCTTTGCTTGTCAGCATTCTGTGAATAAATTAATGCAATGCTCCGTGATAAATGAAGTACATAAAAAGATTCTATATAGACAGACAAAATATACATAACTTAATTATAAAAAAGTAAATGATATAGTTATGAGTAAGAAATGTTGTCAAATATTATAATTTATAAAAGTACGCATACATGTATTTCATTTTGAAAAACTGTAAAATTCAAATCAAATGAAAAAGGGAGATCTTCAACAAGTCTAGGTTACAGCATCCACAACAACAACAACAACAAAATCCCCGAAACACCCGAATGCGGACAAGTAATACCAAAGGAAGACCTAAACTCGATAAACTACACATAAACTAACGAGATCAATGGGTAACTGTTGCCGACCAAGCACGGCCATCCGCCACGCAGAAGCAAAAGATGTATTTACAACCCTCCCACTTGTCAAGTTACCCAGGGGTCCCGAGGATTGTGCAATTGCTCTGTGTAATAGCCTCCTCGCTGAAGTATGACGACATGAACAAGACAGCTAAATGCAAGTAAAATATGCAACTCATATTTAATTCAATATATATTGCGTAAGTAGATACATATTAACGGAATATTACATCAATAATATCACAATATCAAATTAGAGTTTGTTTTATAAAAATAATGGATCATTTAGGACTATATAATTATAACATTTTGTCTACTTATTGCATCTAGTACCTTGAACAAATGATAATACAAAAATAATCATATGAATATACATTTACGATACAATACATATTGAAGACAATATGGAAACAACGTCAAAAGAACAAACACCATAACTTACTTAGAAAGTCATGCAGTATGCTTTTTAAATACAAATACAAATCTTGAATGTAAAAAATAAAGGTCAATTATCTGTTGTTCAAAATTCACCCTATCACAAATCAAACAAAAGCGAATGACATCATCCGATTGTTTGCATTATGATGTCAGAAAAAGACTAATTGCCTTTCGGAATTGTCATCATCTACATTGGTGAAGGGTTAATTAGACTCTGGCGAGGCAAATTTGGAATGCAGAAAGTGGTGCCCTTAAGTTGTGTATTTCCTTTTAGGATAAACTTTTTTGTTGTTTTATGTGGTATATGTCTATGCCCTGTCTGACAAAGGGTTTCCCGAGGAACGTGCCCGACATGAAGGACAGGGACGACGACGCCCTTTCCTACCCCACGTGTAGCGGGCTAGATGCGGCACACACCTGTAATATAGAAGAGGGTATTTATCTGAAACACATTTTCTTGGACACAAGATATGCGTTCAAATTCATATAGTTCATTTAATTCTAAATCATTTCTATCTTCAAATTCTTTTGGTTTTAATTTATGATTGGACGTTTTCTTTAGTTGTTTGTTTTGGCTTTTATTTTTGTGAAGTTAATATCCGTTAAGATATGTTACCTTGAGTGAATCAGATGACCACAAGGTAGTGGATCCAGACCTTCCGGTATCAATCCTATTTGTTCTCCACACACTCCACAGAACAGTTCCAGTTCATTGGCCACGGTAGTGACCTCAGCATCACTAAACCGTGAATTTTCGTCATTACCCAGCATTCTATAAAGGTCCACCATTCTGGTCTTACTCTCCAGATAACCAAACTAAAGGAATAAATACTATGTCATAATATGAATAAACTGCGACAAGTTTATTTCTAAAACCTTCAAATGATTCACATCACTTCGAAATTGATAGAGGGGGAAAGAGTTAAAGAAGATCCTGACGACAATCTCAACAACACTCACAATAGGGCACCCAACTGAGCATCGACGGACCCCTAGCAAGCTAGAGGTGGGACAGGGTGCCCGGGAGGAGTAAGCATCCCCTGTTGGCTAGCCGCACCCGCCGTCGATGTTCATGCATGAAAATGAAAACAAGAGAGCCGATATTCATTCTCACCAGCGTACGACATAATTTATTTGTCTATTTGTATGATCTAAACCATTTTTTTTAATTTCAATTCATTAAAGCGGCGCTACCTACAATGAATTTCGTTTTTACAGTCTGACATTCATATATATATAGAGTTGCCTTTCGTGTTTCAATAATGAATATCGTTCTCTCCTTCTGTTCATTCTCCTTTTCTCGTCTTATACGTGTGTGTCTTCCGCTGTGATCACTATAACGTCGTCATGTTTGGGATCTCCTCCTTATCTTCATCTATTCGTTCCCTTTCTCTCGTGTGTGTATACACTGTGATCACTACAACGTCGTCATGTTGGGGATCTCCACCTTATCTTCATCTATTGGTTCCCTTTCTCTCATGTGTGTTCCGCTGTGATTACTACAACGTCGTCATGTTTGGGATCTCTACCTTATCTTTATCTATTGGTTCCCTTTCTCTCGTGTGTGTTCCGCTGTGATCACTACAACGTCGTCATGTTTGGGATCTCCACCTTATCTTCATTTATTGGTTCCCTTTCTCTCGTGTATGTTCCGCTGTGATCACTGTATGGTCGTCATGTTTGGGATCTCCTCCTTATCTTCCTCTATTCGTTCCCTTTTTCTCGTGTGCGTTCCGCTGTGATCACTACAACGTCGTTATGTTGGTGATCTCCTTATCTTCATCTATTGGTTCCCTTAATCTCGTGTGTGTTCCGCTGTGATCACTATAATGTCGTTATGTTTTGGATCTCCTCCTTATCTCATAATTCAAAGTTTGAGTAACAGTTTGTTACGTGACGTGGGAATCTTTGAATGTTGCCATTGTCGAATCTAATGTGTTTTGCGTTGAATGTTAGTTGTTTTTATGTGGTTATTTGTAAAATATCTGTTGGTTTGTTTGTTAATATCTGTTGGTTTGTTTGTTAATATCTGTTTACCTGTTGGTTTGTTCGTTAATATCTGTTGGTTTGTTTGTAAAATATCTGTTGGTTTGTTTGTTAGTATCTGTTGGTTTGTTTCTTTTTATATCAATTTTTTAATATTTAAATTTTGTTTATCTCGTCATTTATTTGGTTTCTTGTTTTTCTATTTCAGTAACGCTACGTACAGTGGATTTCAGCAGAGCACTATAGTCATTTGTTTCCTTCCTTTTCATCTATTGTCATCCGTATTTTTCCTTGTATGTTCATCATTTTGGTGTGATCGTCTCCGTTTTTTGTTTTTTTTTTAATATTTACGTGACAATTTTACGGTCTGTCTTTTATTACGTACTATGCGTGTATGTTTCGCAGTGGCCACTGTAACCAAGTCTTATGCGAGATCTCCTTATTCCTCAAAATTGCAGGGTCGCAAATACTATCCGGATAACCACATCATTTGCCATTGATGCAACCAATTATCATAAATTCTAACTCGGCACTGGCTGTTCATAATTTTTATAAATTCTTTAAGACTGAACACGTTTCTTTGATTCTCGAAACGGCAACATGTAAAATCTACTTGGTTTTTATGTTTTAATCAAAATCATAGGAAGTTGCTCACCTTATTTCCTATATCTAATGCGAGACCCGCCGCCTTCTCACTTAGTTCTAGGGCCTGCAAAATAAAGAACTTGTCTCTTCGTATCTCGGCACACATGTACATGTAAAACTATTCAACGGTTTGGTCATGGAACATTTGAATGCATTGCGTACAGTGATGTCATAAATTCTTTGTTTTCTATAAAAGGAATTGAATGAAAGGATCGATATTTGTTCATCCTTTTATTAAAAGTTTAGATATTTTCTTATGTGTGTTACCTGTTGGAAGTCTTTGAGAGATGCCATGGTTTTCGCCATTCCATGTAAAACCTCAAGCTGGTTCATACGATCACCCATCTCAACAAATATAGAGTAAGCCGACTCGTAACGTGGGTAAGACCTCTGTAAAAAAAATATAGAGTAAGCCGACTCGTAACGTGGGTAAGACCTCTGTGAAAAAAAAATATAGAGTAAGCCGACTCGTAACGTGGGTAAGACCTCTGTGAAAAAAAAATATAGAGTAAGCCGACTCGTAACGTGGGTAAGACCTCTGTGAAAAAAAATATAGAGTAAGCCGACTCGTAACGTGGGTAAGACCTCTGTGAAAAAAAAAATTTAGAGTAAGCCGACTCGTAACGTGGGTAAGACCTCTGTGAAAAAAAATATAGAGTAAGCCGACTCGTAACGTGGGTAAGACCTCTGTGAAAAAAAAAATATAGAGTAAGCCGACTCGTAACGTGGGTAAGACCTCTGTGAAAAAAAATATAGAGTAAGCCGACTCGTAACGTGGGTAAGACCTCTGTGAAAAAAAATATAGAGTAAGCCGACTCGTAACGTGGGTAAGACCTCTGTGAAAAAAAATATAGAGTAAGCCGACTCGTAACGTGGGTGAGACCTCTGTGAAAAAAAATATAGAGTAAGCCGACTCGTAACGTGGGTAAGACCTCTGTGAAAAAAAATATAGAGTAAGCCGACTCGTAACGTGGGTAAGACCTCTGTGAAAAAAAATATAGAGTAAGCCGACTCGTAACGTGGGTAAGACCTCTGTGAAAAAAAAATCATACAAATCAATTTAATGAAATCTTTCTGGAAATAAGGGGTTTTATAAGAAAGTAGGGGATCCCCAACAGGACTCGGCAGCACACACAGCAAAACACAGAAACATCTAAATCATGCAAGAAATCAAGCACCTTTTTAACATTCTTCTTTAATATTCATGCATAATATCATTTCTTCTACATCTACATGTAGTTGATTACAAAAACTACAAGAAAGAAAATCGATTCAAACTTTCTTGTCCATCGGAAAATGTAGTTATTGAATATCTCTAAATAACAATTATAATGGTAACATGAAGAAACAATGTTATTTCATTTTGTGTAGCAATTGTCAATATTGAAATATATGTTCTGTAGTAAAATGACACCGCACCACATGCGCATGTCAACAAGATAAGTCTAACAAGTGATGTTTGAGACCGAAAAGAGGAAATCCAAATAACACGAAATTACGAAGATCAAAAGTCTAAACTTGACCTTCGTGTAAAAATGTTATCAAAGAACCTGCTAGGGGGAAAGCTATGCCACAGAGAGATACCCCTTAATTAAGGAAATTTTGTCGGAGAAATTGCAATAGTGCCGAAACCCTGTGAAACTAGGCGAACGATATTCTCGGGGACTAAACAATACACCAGCAGGGATACATTTACCAACCTAGTTGAAATTGTCAATATCGAAATATATGTTCTTTCGTAACATTTCACTGCATCATATGCACATTTCAACAAGTTATGTATCATCAGTGATGTTCATCTAGAAATAGCGTCAATGGTTATTGCCAATTTCATCGTTTCATAATAGTCAGAGGTTGGGTAAATGCATAAAATAGCGAACCGTTAAAATAAGGATTTCATGAAGGTTATATGAGCAGTACTTCGTGATGAAGATTTAGAGTCATGTATTTATTCATTTATTTTATTAACTAATCCATTTATTGCTTATTTATTTACAAGTTCCTTTTTAGATAATGACCTGTACCATTTTTTTCCTCACCTGGTGGTTTCTATGCTTAAAGCAAAATTTGTTTCATTCTTTTCTCTGTATGAAACCCCATTTTTCGTCGTAATGCAAAGAATAATATTTTCTTTTGATCTGTTCAGAGATCTTTTCCTATCAAACTTAAAAAAAAATTTTCTTCAGATCATTCTCTCTCAGAGCTTCAGAAGTAAATGAACCCCAGTAATGATACAAATTTACACCAACCGAGAAGAAAACTTTCTCTATCCTATACAATGACTTCCATATGCTTTCACTCAACCTGAACATGTAAAATCTATCTCTAAAGTACGGAACCGTTGAATCTGATAGCATTTCGCAGATGCAAGAAGCCATATTTCTTAGTTCAGACAGAGTTTGTGCAGTTGCTGCCGCGTGTCACCTGTCTAACAATACTTCAGATTGATGGCCTTTGGGGTTTTTGTTTTTTGTTTTTTGGTTTTTTTTTAAGCGTTACTTGGAGTCTGAAATTCTACCTCATAGTCTTTCCGTTTCCTGTGAATTTCCGCGAATGTAAACAAGCATTTTCCCTGAACTGGACGGTCTCCAACACGCATTGCCTCCTTCATGGAAAGCTGAAATGTCAATGAATTGAAAATTTAATGTTTATAGCTCTAGTAAATAAAGCTTTGAGAAATTTTAGGAAAATCTTATATTCATCAAAGAAAAAAATGGTAAAAAGGATATTCATTCAATCATCTTGACTAGCCATGATATTCAATAGCCATAACATCCTTTACGTTTTGCAGGTTTTGTATATATACAGAACATGCTTGATATTTAACACCTGGCTCTTGTAATTATCTTACTAATAAACATGCCCCGGCTGAAATGAGATTTGTTTACTGAAAAAAATCTCATCATCTCTACACTGAAATATACCATGTGTACATCATTATCCCCTAGTCATAATTTAGTCCCAAAATACATCCATGTTGTAGAGATTCCATCGTTCTTATTTCAGGAACCATCTACATGTACGTTTCCCTTCTTGTATATTACAGATTCCGACGACGACTTTATTTTAGGAACCATTCCATTCTACATAAAACTTGTACATATTGTATGCAGTTGATTAATAGATTTCCTTTTTCTTTCTTAGTGGGACGACACACGAAATATCACCCTTCGATAGTGTCAATTGGTGAAGTCATACACAAGACCCATAATTAGAATATAAAGATTACATTCAATAGGCTTTATAAAATTAATGAAACAAAGAAAGATAGGGAGGAGTTTTACTGAGAGACACAAAAATATCGACAACAGTGTCGAATTATTAGTGAGAATAAATGAAAACTACAGAGATGTTCATGATACTGCCCTGTAAACAGTCTAGACGAACGGACCAATCAGACCGCCATCATAATTGTGAAACTTCCATCAAGATTGTGGTATCAATATTATATCTAATCTGCTCTTTTAATTTGTATTCCAAATAAACACTTAATGGCAGTGAAGTGCTGTGCCAATTCCAATAATAACTATTGGAATGGCTCAATGCTCGTGTAATTATCAATGTAATTATTCAACAAATTAACCAAGTATTTGATAACCTCTTAAACATTGAAAATATAATACCTCGCACATGTCCATGGCATCGTTCAACCTCCCGGAATGTAATAGAGGTAAAGCCAGATCTACTTGGATCCTTCTCTTATACTTAAACAATTCCTCAATGTTGGTTTGAACTATATCCAGACATCGTTCTAGATATGATAGAGAGGTCTCATAATCATTTAGTTTGTCAAATAATATACCTAGACTTTCATATACCAAGAATGTTATGCAGATATTGTTTTCTTTCTCTTTCTCACTTTTGATCAGCGCTTCTTCGAAATGTTTTAAAGAATTATGAAAATCGCTCAATCCGAAGTACGCCTTCCCGAGACAGACGAATGAAAATATTTCTAAATCGATACAGTTTTCCGGTTTCTTTTTGTTCCCTACTTCTATACATTTTCCACAGTATGTGATGCTTTTCTCGAAGTTTGCGAGTCGCTCATATCCCCTCGCAAGATTGAAGAATCCCTCTTGCTTCATATATCTGTCGTTGACCTTGTGACATAACTCCGCTTGTTGGTTAGCACACAAAATCACGTCCCTATATTTCCCTGTATCAAAATACACAGAACAAAGATAACCCAGAATATTAAATTTATCCTCCACTCTACCAGACTTACTACTTCGTTTTAAAGCATTACTCCATTCACTTATTGCGCCGGCAAAGTTTTCTTCTTGATAAAGTTTCATTCCTTTATCTAAACTATGCTTAGTTGTTCCTTGTCCCATTTCTTTGCCTAGAAATGATCAACTCTCGCTTACGTTCACTGTATTAATAAAACAACTCAAAACCCTTTGATTCTTTTATCACTAAAATGCACAAATTTCACATGTCTCTTTTCAGAAGTAAAAACACATTGTACATTATTATGTAATTTTTGAGTTATTAAATTTAAGGTTCCTCCTTGTTAAGAGCACAGTGTTGTCTCCCAGTTTTATGTTTCCCGCACTTCACGGACGTCAACGATTATTTCTTCCCGTGGCGTCTGCATCAACTGGAAGTCGATATGGCTCTTGGCATACCGAAACGTCCGCATTCTTTTTCTGAGAAGTGATTTTTTTCCCACGCACCAGGACTCTCCATGATCTACTACTATATAGATATATAAGCTCCCCCTCTCTCTTCCTTATCTTGATAATTAACATTCCGTTTTCTTTCCTTGATTTATCACCAATTATCCGATAATTTGTCAATTGTTCTCTGCGTTTAGCGTTTCATCAAATTTTACAGAAATAAAACAAAAGAATTTTAGGGATTCTGAGGGGGAGATAAAGCAATGTAGGACGGTACTATTTCTATCTATTTTAGTGATGTAATAAATAGTACTATCTTAATTAATTTATCTACTCATCTAAGTCTAGGCACCGCCCTTTGTACAATGACAGATATTACCATTGTTGTTTTCTTTTCTTTTTCCTTTGGCATGTATTCTATTAACTAACACGATTATTTCAGTGCCAATTGACTTTGTTTCTTTGATATTTATATTTCATTTGCTGTTTGATTTAAACATGTTTTATTTTCATTATTCTGTAATTGGGCATAAGTTTTAAAAATTACAACTTTAAACAAAAAAAATCATTTATTAGTCCCCTACCGGCAACGCCGAAGGGGACTCTTAGTTTTTTATTATTCATTTTTCTTCCTTGTATGACTGACTTGAAGCACAAACAAAAAACCTAAACCAGAATTGAAAAAAATAACTTAATCAATGGACAAACAGCGCAGGGGATCTCCAACAAGACTTCATTGTAGTACCCATAGCAATACAAACCGAAACGCCCCTATGTGAAAAAATAAATATTTAATGGGAAAAGCATAAAAAGAGACACAAATTGAACACCAAATACGACATTCAAACTCCAATCACAAAAGAAAACACAAACAAATGAGACCAATTGGCAATCGTAGCCGAAGACCGCGTTAGAAGCAAATAGTGTAGTTATCCGGATTACGTCAACGCAACCTTCCCATTTTATCGGTTACTAAGTGCATGGTCTCGAAGAAAGCACAATTGCTGTGTATAAAGACCTCCGTACTGAAGATAGATAGATAGATAGATAGATAGATAGTTTATTTCTCTTCAACCGATAAACAAAGATACAGAGAAAGTATACAAATATATAAATACAACAAAATAGCAATGACCATACAATAAAGACAACAAAACAAAACACAGGGGCCCCAAGTAACACATCGATGAATATTCAAATGATATAAAAAACATTAAGCGTACGAAAAACAGTCCACACTCTTTCGGCTGGAGCGAGCCCATGCACGCAATCAATCGAGAAGTACGATCGACCTGCAAAGAATTACAGGTGGTCGGGCCCTTGTCTTCCCTAAGGAAGTTTTGGACAGGGTCCGTCATGGAGACCCGTTTTCACATTCAGCAAGAGTGCAGTTCTTAAGAATGAGCTAGCAAAAGTCTGTAGATTGGTCAAGTCCAATGTACATGTAGAGGTAGAGTGTCCCTCTGGTGACACAGGGACCATACCCATGGTATAATGATTCTGACGCATTTTCGATGATACCTCTGTCTACCTTCCATCCCCCTTATTTTGTTCATATTCACAATAATAGACAGGTTGTGGATTTCCCAAAGTAAGATACTCCTTTGCGTGTATTAGTCTGAATTTCAAAAAAGCCGAGAGTATTTTTTTGTAAAACTTCCAGAAAGTCTAGTTTATTTCAGTGGAAACCTTTAAACGTTTCTTATTATCAACTTTTGTCATCTTTAAATGTTTCTTATCATCAAACGCCTTTTATACCGTGGATATAATCTTTCTGTCACCAGACAGATACTTGGCTTGGAACTGGACCAATCCACAGCGCATCCTTAAGAATTGCACTCTAAATGACTGTGACGACAGGACTCCATGACGGGCCCTGACCATAATTCTTTAGAGAAGACAGGGCCCCGACCACCTGTCCTCTTTGAATTGTCAATATATGTTCTACAGTACCAATTTTGTTGTACTAGACACGTTTTTTAATTCTCGTCAGTAGTACTTCATGCCAAAAAGTTTAAATAAAGTCAAGTGAATTTTCCTGGCGCCATCTACATTACAGAGCTTTAATTTCCTCTTGCCAAAATGAGCGGCCCCACATTTTGAGTTGGGTTTATTCAGAAGCGTATTTAGTAATAACAGTCGGACTCCTCGGGTAAGAAAATACATGAGCCGGGAGAGCACGGACTGTATTACGTAAGCGCTCTTTTTTTTATCCATTTTCTTATTCATCTGTGTTGCTTTGGTCCCTGAGTTTTGCGGTCTTGTTTGTGTGTGGTCATCTAACAGTAAGGAGGTTGTTTTACACCAAATTGTACGTTCTTCGAGACCTCAGGGTAATCGAAAGAAAAAGTGGGAGGGTTGTGCGCTAGTAATCCAGGATAACCGCACCTTCTGCTACTGACGTGGCAGCTGGCCGAATTAAATCGGCACCGATTGCCCATTGGTCTCGTTGGATTATGTGTAGTCATTTCTGTTTGATGTTTCTCTGTGATTTAGCGTTGCTTGTACATTTGCGTCTTTCTGTGCGTGTCTGCTTTGTGTTTTTACAGTGGGTGTGTTGGGGGTTTGCTGTTGGTACTGCGAATAGGTGTTGTTGGAGACCCCCTCATTTCGTTTATTAATTTTCTGTGGAAATCCAAAACGTAAGTACACACCCTACTAGAATTGTTTGATTAAGTTACGTAAACCTGCCCAACGAACTCCGTACGTAAAGGATCAAATAAAGGTAGGTCTAAAAATACATTTAGAATAAACAAAAGCTAAAAAATATTTCACTTTAATTCATTGCAAGAGACAAGAGGAGTTCCATTGAGGTCCTCCACTGCAGTACCAAGATTCGATTTTGCAGATACATTTATACTAGTTTAAACAATCTGAACTCGATATTTAGTACATATAGGATCTCAAATGAATTTTCATTTCATACGATGTATTATGAAACGAGTTGTGTGTTTTATATCCCCGAGCCTTGGCGAGTTTCATAATACATCGTATGAAATGAAAATTCATTTGAGATTCTTTTTATCACATGATATTGCCTAAAAATGTGTATTTCTAACGTGAAATCAACGTTTCCGAGAACTATAGAGGCGAACCACGCCGTGATCTAGGGTCGTCTGCTACGCCATGAGAAGTAGTGTCCCCATCGTATTCGATATTCTGAAGTAAGAAAAAAGTTTTTCAATTTTGAATAGTATTTTAATGCAAGAATTATTTAACAACAACAATTTTAATCATTGATATTGACTCTGGGTCTGAATTTAACAGTTGACCGATATTTGAAAGGTCACATTTGTCAAGGTTTATGTGATGAGGTTACAACCTTGACCAGTCGCATTCAAGTAGAGCGATATGAATAGGATAAAGACCGAGTTGAGGTCTGTATGAAGGTTAGATGCCCAAGGAGAGAACAGGGTGGTGTTTAAAGACCGAGGCCGAAGGCCGAGGTCTTTAAACACCACCCTGTTCTCTCCGAGGGCATCTAACCTTCATACAGACCTCAACGAGGTCTTTATCCGACTTACAAACCGCAGATTTTCTTAAATTTTCAGAAAAATAAAAATCCGAGTATTTAATACACCCCTGGTGTTCAAAATGAAACTGACCATGCAAATTATCGGGTGGACGGTAACGATTATCAGGCAATAGTAGAAAAATAGTTTGTTGTACATCCCGATAATTTTCTGAAATTTTCTGAAAGGTACCCTCACTACCCTGTTTTCGTTCAGAGAAGAAAATAACGGGTAAACAATGAGTTCTTTTTCCATTAAGGTTTTTGAATAGGTAATTAAATTTAAGGAAAGGTTTTCTAATCGAGTAAGGACAATATTTCTTTATTTTGACAGTCAAGTTCCTCAATATACATTTATTTGGAGAGCATTTAGAATCGCTATGGGGATCAATATTGATTTGAGATAGCATTTTGAGCTTTTATGGATAGAAGAACCTGCTCATATTTCTCATTAAAGGATTCTTTCGCGGACTTGAAACTCAACATTATCTATACTATGGCCGAATACTCTTAATAATCAAAACAATTCACACCCGCGACTGAAATAATTTTCTTTCCTCCGCCCCTCATTGTTTTTTTATTGACCTCCACACTTCACTGAACGTATATTTAGAATCGTCCGCGGTCTTTATGAAATAAAATGACCGATGAATAACAAAAGAATCACATTTGAAGGTTTGTAAGTAACGTGTTATCATATCATATATTTATGAAATGGCTTTATGAAACTGCATAATGGGTGTATCATGTGATAAATTACTTTTTGATACCAATTTTAATTTTCATGAGGTGCAAGGATCGATGTGAATATCAGTCTTCACAGATTACAGGAGAGACTTTCGGTTACAGCACACTAAGGAAAACACAGAAACAACCAAATACGAAAACACAGAGTAGGTATAAGTACAATAAGATGACAAGGAAGCCCATACGCTATAAATGACATCAAAACACTACACATTTAAGACTACACATAAACGAACTAGACCATTCTTTTACCATTACCTAGCTTTAAGTGTAGTGAGTGTCACTGCTGATGGACCAGGGGTTCCCGAGAGGGCAAATGTAGCCAAGTTCGATCAACTTCGGTTGATCGTTTCTTCGACGCATTCGAAATTTTCTGTATCAAAATTTCTTGAAATTTCTAAAACGTGGGTAGCATCATATCCAACCCATCCCTCTACGTCTTTCGGTACATTTTTGAGCATAAATGAGTTAAAGAAGATCCTGATGACGATAATCTCAACAGCACTCACAATAGAGCACAAAAGTAAGCATAGACGGACCCCTAGCAAACTAATTTCACACTATTTGGCCATAATGCATTGCTTAGAATGATGATCACTGACGACCGTGTAGTACCCGAAAGGTGCATATCTGGTCCATGCTACAAATGTATCTGTTCTTAAATGATGAATTTGAAGACATTTAACATTACATGTAGTACCACTTTGTGAGTGTCATTGCTGGTGGACCAGGAGTCCCCGAGGGCACATGTAGCCCTGTTCGATCAGCTCCGGTTGCGGTTGATCGTTTCTTCAACGCATTCGATAATATCTGTATCAAAATTTCTTGAAATTTCTAAAACGGGGGTCCTATAGTATCATATTCCACCCATCCTGCTACGTCTTTCAGTCGTTTTTGGACATAATAACTTTCACACTATTTGACCATATTACATTGTTTAGAATGAGGATCACTGACGAGCGTGTAGTACCCGGACTTGCATGTCTGGGCGACATCCATGTTGCAAATTTAGCTGTTCTATAAAAATGATGCCATTGAATTTGAAGACGTTTAACATTTGCATAGAATTTTGAATGATATTCATTCCAAATTCTCTTGTTCATGAAACATTCAGTCTGACTGCATTATCTTCACTTTACTTCAATATACAACAAGGTGTCACGTTCTCGTTCAAATAATAAGGTTCTGCGCATAACTTATTTACTCATAAGTCCTATATATTTTTTCGTCGTTTGTTTGCAATGTTCTTGTATTTTTGGTTTGAGCATGTTGAGTGAATCTTCACCTATCATTTGCTTATATAGGTACAATTCAGACTCATGGGAATTTAAAGGGGTCACACCACAATATGAATGAGTTAAAGAATAAACAATATGAAGTTTCTGTTGCGGACAAGCGTTACAAACAAATGTGAAAACAAACCAGTTTCGGAAAACAACATATAAAGACGACGAAATTTAATTAAAACTTGACAAACAACCACCCTTGGCAAAAAGCAAAAAGGACTACACAACTGGTAACGTAAAGAATGGCACCGACTTGTGCCAATGGTGTTGTTACCCAGATTACTTGTATGTAGCATTTCAATTCCACTTGTCAGAACGGGGAAGAGATCCTCAGCAAGACTTCGTTCCAATGATAACAACAAAACAGCACAACTGAAAATTACTGTAAATCAGAAGGAGTCGAACCGCATGCACTGAATGACTGGAAAAACCTCATTTTAGATATAACAGATATTCGAATAGATCACTTCCATAAAAACCCACATCTCTTTCAAAATCCACGTTCCAAATCTCTCAAACATTTCAAATTCAAGTTAAATAACTTACATGAAAAGTATGTTTTTGCACCAGCCGATAAAGCAGCCAACAACA
Source organism: Pinctada fucata (assembly GCA_028142955.1). NCBI lineage: Eukaryota > Metazoa > Mollusca > Bivalvia > Pterioida > Pteriidae > Pinctada > Pinctada fucata. The sequence goes on from AP027104.1 coordinate 10,988,882, forward strand.
CCATTATCATTTGAAAACATTAATATTGTACCTATATAAGCAAAGGTGAAGATTAACTAAATATGCTCTATATTTATATATTTTAAACGTCTTTAAATTCAATAGCATCATTTAAAACTATATCATATTTTATATTTTTGTAGATAATGCGAGTGTTGGTGTTTTGCTGTCGGTGCTGCAAGAGGGTCTGGTTGGAGATCTCCTCCCTTCTTTTATCGTCATATAGTATAATCATACATCAAAATGATCGGAAGAAGGGGGCGACTGATGAAACATGAACAGAATTTATTGTAGGTCTCGTCACTTGAAATAATGTAGATTAAGGGATATTGGTATAAACTACATGTAATGTAAACATAAAAAAGTGTATGTAAAACACATTGTTATCTAATAAAGTGGTACAAATACTTTTCATGGTTAACCTTGCATGCGTCCATAAGTGCACTTACTAATGGTGACGACGAGGCTCTATGATACATATATGTAACACTATCTATGCCTTATATTGTCAATATTACATACATGTATATGTTTATTGCAATAATTTTGGTGCATCATATGCTTATTTCAACATACAAAGTATCATCAGTGATACTCGGGGGGGGGGGGGGGGCAGAGGAAATCAAAATGATTACTATGAATGTTCAATGTAGGTAAATTCTAAACATATCTATAACAAAAAAATTATACAAAAAAAACAACAGCTTTGCACGTTAGTCTTAAAATGATTTTAATTATCGAATTTGGAGACGAAGAATTGACCAATATAATTCAATAATGCGGAAGGGATCAAACTCTATACCTTCTTGAAACCAATTTATCATGCACCAGACACGTGATTCGGATATTAAATTCTCATCAGTGATGCTTCCAGCCAAAATGCTTCTCATGAGCCGCCAAAATTCATTTCAGTAGCGCCCTCTGGTTTTATTTTTAGAATTTAAAATGTTAAACGTCTTTAAATTCAATAGCATCATTTAAAACCTGATAAGTTTACAGCATGGACCAGACATGCACGTTTCGAGTTCTAAACCCTCGTCAGTGATCCTCAGTCTAAACAATGCAATATGGCTGAACTTTACAGAGAGTACGCGGTGTAAGTGTAACTGAACTTTACAGAGAGTACGCGGTGTAAGTGTAACTGAACTGTACAGAGAGTACGCGGTTCAAGTGCCGAAACAATGTGAAACTAGGCGAACGAAATCCTTGGCGATTTTTAAAACAATCTACTTGCAGAGATACTAACTTAGTGGTTGAAATTGTCAATATTGATATATTTGTTTTATTGCAATAATGTCAATACTCTAGGGAAATCCAAATAGTGAATATATGAAAAGGGAAATTCTAAATATGGCCTAAAATTTATGTTCTGAATCATGTATTACATGTAAATGATAATACACAAATTTAAATCAAAAAATAAAACCAGAAGGTGCTGCTGAAATGAATATTGACGGCTTCTGAAAATCACTTTGACTGGAAGCATCACTGATGAAGTTTAATATCCTAAACACGTCTCTGGTACTTAATAAATTGGTTTGAAATTTTCTTCAAGAAGGTAGTGAGATGGAACACTTCCGTTTTATTAACTTTATTAACTAATTTAAATTTTTTTTAAAAGTTTTGTTTCTGAATTGATATTTTCTATATAGAAATTATATTAGAAAACATAATACAATCTAAATGAAAAATAAAAAAAAAGACATGTGTTTGTGAAACACAAATGCCCCCGTCGGCTTCTTACCATTCAAAAGTTATAGCCAAGGTTAAAGTTTTTCAAAAGTAGGTCAAACCTCAAGGTCATGGTCACAAGGTCAAAAATTTTGGTACCCATGGAAAGGTCTTGTCACAAGAAATACATATTTGAAATATCAAAGCCATATCCCTTACCAATTAAAAGTTAAGGCGAAGGTTGAAGATTTTGTGGACAAACAGAAAACAGATAAACAGACAGACAAACGGACAGGACAAAAATTATGTATGCCCCCGAATCTTCGATTACGGGGGCATAAAAACTTGTTTTTAAAAACAGGCCGGATTAACACAGTGGTAACGCGTTCGCTTCTCACCCCTAAGATCCCGGGTTCGAATCTCAGATTCGGCGAAGGGTCTTATGTGGGAAGGTAGGTGGTCCCCCATCCAGGCCTATGTAGGGTTTTTTCTCCGGGTACTCCGGTTCCAGGCCTATTTAGGGTTTTTTCTCCGGTACCCCGGTTTCCTCCTGCTCCTTGGACCCCCTCACGCCAATATCTGAGCCAACGTGAGACATTAATATAAGCTGTTTAACTTGTTTGTCAAACGTTGTAAAATATTTTTTTAAACTTGTGAACCTTTTATTCGATGACAAATGTTTCGAAAATTCCTGAATTTGCTCGATAAGAATTTTTGTGAAACTGGGCACTGATCTTACTACTTCGAACATGTATATGATTTTGAAATTTGCAATGTTGTTTATTACAGTAGAAATATACGAGACTTGAACGAGTTTGTTTTGTCTACCTTGAATGATTTGACTTGAAGTACATGTACCCCTTTATACTTATTAGGATTCGTGATCCGAACCATGCAATATGTTTTGTCCAGATCACTGACAGTAGATCGAGTTGGAATACTTTGTTTTTCCGTATGATTTACATTATTTACACCTTTTCTTTGTATGCAGTGTAGGTTCTCGTCACAGTTTGATTCAAGTGTCTTTCCAACGCTAGTACCAGAGAGTAGCCTTTCTTTGTTAACAAATTGATTCAACGTAATATCCGAGTCTTTTAAAATTTGCCAATTCATTCTATCTTATTACTATAATATAGGAGGTTAACAACTCTAATGACCGGTTTTTACCACATTTTCAATTATGCCTGTGAAGAGACCCTACAGAACAATTTGAGCTGCTCACTTTTTACCATAGATACATGTACCTGAAAATTATAGAAATTAGAGAAGAGAGCTCCACGCTTCATATGGTCTATACTTTGAATCATTTTGGCTTGAAGTACCAATAATAAGGATCCATTACCCGATGTGCCGTATTTGAATAATAATACGGAAGTTTCCAACTCTTTACCTTCTTGAAGGGAATTTCAAACCAATTTAAATGTACCAGACACATGTTTCGAATAGAAAATCCGCATCAGCGATGCTTACACCCAAAGAGATTTTTAGACAGCCAAAATTCATTTCAGTTAGCACCCTCTGGTTTTACTTAATTTTTATTTTTAATTTAGATTAGTACATTTATTTTGTAGAGAGTGTGCGGCTCCAAATATCTTGTAGGGTCGATTCAGTAGCATACTTAAATAAAATGTATGGCCAAAATAGCATTGGGGGGATGGTGCTCAGATGGAAACTTTGGTCCACAAGGCGGCTCATTTTCCTACAGTAATGATAAATAAATCCATACTTTACATGAAAACAAAAAATGCGGATAAACTTTGAAAAATGGTACAGTATTGAAGCGCCGGGTGTTGCATGCAAGCAGGAGATGCTTACTCTTCCTGGGCACCTGGTCTCACTCCCATGTCAGGAGTTCGCTTCTTTTCATGTGGTGGAGGTTTCCGTTTGTTTGCTTTGGTTCCTGTTTTGTCCTGGCTTTGTATGCCTTCGGTTTCTGATTTTCTGAATTGTCGATTTTGTGCTGTGTGCAGGGATATGGTCATTATCCATATTTGTCATCATTACGTCAATTTATTGTTATGATCAGTTAATGACAGTCAAACCCAATACCCAAAACTCACAATCAATATTGGACAAATATAAAACAGAAATAAGGCGGAGACCCCCAACAATCAATAGGCATATTGGACAAATATAAAACAGAAATAAGGCGGAGACCCCCAACAATCAGAACAGTCTCGAGCAGGAAATCAAACGGAAGATTTTTTTTTTCTCTTAGTTTTACTCAAAGAACGCTTTTTAAAAAGTGTTCAACAAAAAGAAATAAAATATATTTGAAGATTAATGTCCTTCCTTTATTAAATTAATACTTCTCGTCCTTTATCTTGTGCCAATCTAATGAATAAGACCCCATATTGTAACTTCTTTTGAGACTTTTAAAGACTCTGGTATTGAAGGCTGAAAGGATTAGAGAAAACTTCAACCACATTGTATATGGGGTGAAATTGAATTTAAATATAAAGAGTTTTATCCTTTAACTATAATCCTTTTACTTCTTATATACATATATATATTACAAGTTGTTACCTTTGAATAGAATGTGCAACAGCATTTCGAAAAATTGTAAAATATTTATACTCAACATGGTGTTCTGTGAATTGTGAATTATTTGATTTGAAATCAAGCATTGTAATGAAATGTAGGGACTGTATATGTTTTTAGTCTTGATTTAAATATTGTTTTATCGAAATGTCTGTGTCGGGAAATCTTGACGAACTTGGAGAGGACAAAACACCTACTCAAAACAGCGAGGACTCAATAAACCACGGTTTAAATACCAGCAATACTATTGATAATACAGAAGGTAACCATGCGAAGTCAATAGAGGGGATAAAAAGCCGTGATCAACTGACAAATGAAAAAACAGATAACAACGAGAAAAATCAACTATCCTATCAGAGCTCCCGTTCCATAACGTCGTCGCCAGGTGGAGAAATAAGCGTACGTCCAAATGATTCCAATGATGTATCGGTAGATAATACTGAAAAAGACGATAATAGTTATCAAAATACAAACGGAAATTTAAAAGGCAATCTCGAAACGTCATCTGTTGAATTAACAAAAGAATTTACTAATGAACGAGATAGTGCTGGCGAAAAACTCGAAAACACAAACACTACTACAAACTTGGACAGTTCCGAGAGAAATAATTCGGCATCAGAAAATAATACGAAGGAAGAAACGACGATAGATAAAGAGGACGACGATCGGGATTCCTTTTTTGATGATACAGAAGTTCCTGGTGACGACAAAGAACTTGACGAGAAACAAACTGCAGCCAAGGAAAATACCGTTGATGTTTCTGACAAAACTGCGTCCTTAAATGACGGCAGTGAAAAGGAATTAAAATCGTCTGATGCAAAGGAAAATTCATACGAGGAAGATTTTGAAGATGATAATTTGAATTCTCGAGAAATGGCAGACGACAAAGAAAGTTCTCAGTCCGCTCTTCAGGGAGCTAATGACACATTGGAAGACATAGAACCGTTGACTACAGCCGAGGAACCACAAAAAGAAAGTACTGATGAACAGGTTGAGCATGAGTCTGATAAAACAAAATCTGAGATCGAGAAGTCAACAGACGACAATGCACGTGCAGATGAAATGACCAAGAATGGCGGAGATGATACTGATAACGAGGCTGAAGACATAAAATCAGACGACACCTTGACAGACAAGCAAAGGAATAAGTCTCCTAATCAAGATAAGAAAGACGCATCTGATGTTGCTGAAGAGAAGAGCTCAAGTAGTGAAACAACGACGACACAAGGAGAGAAAAAACGCAAAAGACATAGCCATGAAATGTCTCATCACCATGAAAAGAAACCAGAGCGGAAAGTTACTTTTGAAACTCCTGGAAAATCTAGAAATGGTGCCAATAAAAATGCAACGGAGAAAAAGAAGTCAATAGATAACAGTGATGTAAGCTATTCTCAGAAACAAGAAAGTAAAGACGATTCATCAGAAAAAGAAGTGAGTAAGCATGAACATGCAGAAAAAGCTAGTGTTGAACAAGGAAGGACGGATGAAAATGTTACTGATGATAGCGCAAAAGAAGCCAACGCTTCACCGGGGGATGATGCAGATGCTTCGGTAAATGCTAATGAGAGTGTCAAGACAGACGACGCTGATTCTCCATTTGTTCATGAAACCGTTGAAGAACGCGTCTTTATGACAGCAGATGAAGAGGAGGAGGATGCATCGACGAAGAAGGAAGAAACGACGTCTGGAGAGGAAGACAAAAAAAGTGAGACCCCTGAACAGGATGTAAAAGTTGATTCAGATGATAAACGTGATGAAGAACAAGAAAAGAAAGAGTCTGAAAGTAGTGTCACACAAGAGGAAAATGTGGTATCAGAGGGAAAGGACGAAGACGAAACAAATGATGACGGTGAAAATGAAGTTTCTCAGAAAACCGACGATTCATCAAAAGAAGAAAGTCAAGAGAAAGCAAACTTAGAGGAAGAACCAAAGACAACAGAGGAACCAGAACCAGAACCAGAGGTAGAACCCGAGCCTGAACCAGAACCCATCAAAATCAGCAGAAATGTGAACATTGATGATGCAGTAGACACACTGACTACAATGGAGGACAAAGTTACTGACCTTCTGGCAGACATGAAGGTTCTGATGGATTATTACCATGAAAACCTTACTAGCAAACATCTCAGTGAATTTGTGGATGATCTAGATAAATTCAGAGGTGATTTTCAGTCTTTGAGAGATGCTTATCAGAAATGTGAATCCCTTTTCACCTATTTCAACAAAAGTTTGAAGGATTTACGTGGTTCTGGAGAGCAGTTGAACTCTCTTATGGACAAGAAATTCCGAGAGGAAGACCTGGAAATGTGGATAGAGTCAGAAGAGGCATATCACGATGGTAAGCTTCTTGTGCTTTTGATTTTCAATATCGTCCAAAAGTCTGTATGTACAATGTACAAGGAGTTTTACCGGTATCACATTTTCATAACTCTAAAATACCATCAACCCTTGTTTCAAATAAGTTTTTTGTGCCGATATGATGATGAATTTTCAAGAAGTTACGTTGGAATAGAGTGGAAAACTTTTTATCGTGCCATCATGGCCCCTTTTTTCGTTATCATGATACGGAGAAGAAAGGGGAGAGCGCAATTTTAGAAAATCGGGACGCTGAATGTAATAAGAGATAATTTCTTAACTTCAAAATTTAATGAAAAGACCTTTTAACACAAAAAGCTTTTTTTTTTTGGGGGGGGGGGGGAGGGGGTAGGATATTGAGCTATTGATATTTTTATTTTTGAGTTGTTTTATTTTATCATGTCTTTGTTTCCAATTAATATTACAAAGTCTATACCCCTGCCAATAAATCGATAAATATACTCCCAAAGTCAGTTGAATCACATACTCACGGATCATCACAAGATTGATTGATAACTTGAATATGTCCCAAACCAAATACAGATTTCTACTGAAGATTAAGGTATTTAACGGTGCATTGCCTATGTTCGGAATATGGCATTAAATTCAAAATAGACTTTTCATACATCGTGAGATTCTTTAAAAATAAATGCAGCCTTATCAGTAACCCAGATTTAAATCGACTTCTTTACAATTAAAATATCTACCTGTATCAGATGATAAGAGATCCCTATCGAGAAAAGGAAGGAATTTGTCTCCCTAAAAAGGACTACAATTAGAAGTATACCACGAAATTAATACTGTACGCCTTTATAACAGTATCAAAACGAAATTCCTGTTGTGGTAGCCATAGCAATATACATATTTATCACATGATTCACCCGTTATGCAGTTTCATAAAGCCATTTCATAAATATATGATATGATAACACGTTACATATCACTCTGCTTGAATGCGATTGGTCAAGTTTGGAACCTAATCACATAAACTTTGACAAATGTGACCTTTCAAATATCGGTCAACTGTTAAATTCAGACCCGGAGTCAATATCATTTATTAAAATTGTTGTTGTTGAATTAATTTTTGCATTAAAATACTATTCAAAATTGAAATACTTTTCTCTTACGCACAGAATATCTATACGATGGGGACACTACTTCTCATGGCGTAGCAGACGACTTCTAGATCACGGCGTGATTCGCCTTAGTAGTTCTCGGAAACGTTGATTTCACGTTAGAAATACACATTTTTAGGCAATATCATGTGATAAAAAGAATCTCAAATGAATTTTCATTTCAAACGATGTATTATGAAACTCGTTGTGCGTTTAATATCCCCTCGCCAAGGCTCGGGGATATAAAACTCACAACTCGTTTCATAATACATCAATTCATTTGAGATCCTATATTTATATAAATCAGTTTTAATCAGAAAATTATTTTTCAGTTCTCATGATTAAGATTGCGAGAAAATTATTCTTTCAAAATTATAAATTTCACCACTAAGGGGAGAGAATGTTGTTACAGCTTCAACGATATTTCTTGTTTTTATTCTGTTTTGCGTCCTATTGGAAGTGAAAAAGCTACCATCATGCTACCAGCCTGCCAGGGAGAAAAACAAACAAGCATATAAAACAAAGTTGCAATTTCATAATATATGACGTACTAGTACCAAATCTGACAGAAACTTGTTTCGTTTGATTATTAACAGATTTTAGTCGACAGATAATGCAATGTATTGATTAATTTCTTTAGTAATTAACATTTTACATGAAATATAAAAAATTAAACATTTTTTCTTTAGTCTTTTTAGAATACACATTTAATTTGCAAATGATTTCATCTTTTTGATATTGTTTTGTTTAATGATTATGGGCTCAAAACCTACCAGTACGAGGACGCAAAACAGAAAATAACAAATAAGTGGTATGAACTTGGTTTTCAAATAAGGATAACAATGATCTTATGTTTCTGATATTGAACCCTCGTCAATAGTACATGTATCGGGATGGCGATATTTTCTATAGTGACAAAGTTCATAGATTTCTTTTATATAGATTTAAGACAAGCGCATTCCATTCGGAAGAATTTTATAGTATATGCATAATGCCATTATGAGGGGGGGGGGGGGGGGGGGGGGTTCACTCCGTAATTTTGATACTTCAGAAATAATGATATTGTTGTAGTGTTATTTTTATTCTGAAATAAAAAATGATGACAAGTATACCGATATTAAGAGGCAAACTTGCCATAAGAATGACTGCTTTTATAGGTATTAATTCTTTTCACAAGCGTTTGAATAAAGAAGAGATTACAAGCTGTAATTCAATAATTAAGTCCGATCACATCTAGAGATAAATTTAAAGTTCGTTGTAGTGTTTATAAAATCTATTTACATTTCAATACGTAACTGCATTTACATGCCATATTGAATTTAAACTCTCAAGGTTTAATGTATGTTAGATATAGATTTGATTCCAAGTGAGTGATTATAATCCTAATTCTAATGTGTATTTGAATTTCGTTATATCATTGATACAAGTTATTCGACCTTAAACTGTCTTCGTGACGTTTTCACGTCGTTAAGTTTTACAATCAAATCAATATTTTGAAGACTCCCCAGGAAATGCACTCCTGATTCAGAAATAGGGAAATAACAAATCTAAAGAATTACATGTAATGTATTTACATGATGATCTTTCTCTCGAACATTTACAAGTGCTAAACAAATGAAAGTTTGAAAGTAGAATATATTCCAGACAAGGTATATATCAGACCGTATTACCTGTCTGGAACCTAGCTTTATAACGTACAATGTGATCGATTGATTTCGTATCTATATTATCTTTGAAAATTGAGAAAAAAAATGTACAAATCTGTAGCCAGAAAGCAACATTCTTGACACAATAATTTCCAATTTCGATGCACAAGACATACATGTTTCGGATAATTAATCCTCATAAGTGGTGCGTCAAGTTTTAAAGAGAACAATAGACTCCTTGAATATCCTGAGTATTTTTTAAAAAGGTAACGAATCATCAATATTTATTTTTTAAATTAGATAAAAGCAAACTGAAGGAGGAGAGAGTGGCTATAGAGAAATCAGCTCTGGCTAAAGCTACAGAGGCGAAAGCTGCTGTAGCCAGGGCGTCCGTAGCTATCTCAGAATCAAGCCTGTACGCAGCGGAAGCGGAAGCTGCCGCCGGGGAGGCTGTTGGAACAGCCAAGAGAGCATGGGAATGTGCTGAAGTAAGATTCCATCTTTCTACTTAAAATAATAATACATTTAAAATGACAATGAAATTAAAATAATAACGCAATTAAAATGATAATGAAATTAAAATGATAATGAAATTAAAATGATAATGAAATTAGAATTATAATAAAATCACAATGAAATTGAAATATAAATGAAATGAAATTAGAAATATAATGTAATTGAAATGTGTCAAATAATCATCAGGTTGCTAAGCTGGAGGCCGAAGAAGCCAAAAAAGCAGCTATAGAGAAGAAAAAGGTAGAGGAAGAAGCAAGGAAGAGAGCTGAAGAAAGGGCGAGGAAGAAAGCAGAAGAGGAGCGACTGAAACAGGAAGAGGAAGATAAAAAGTTAAAGGAGACGGCAGATGCCAAGGGAACATCATTTGAAGATGAGAAAAGAAAGGCTATGGCCGAAAAGGCGAAAAAGGAAGCTGAGAGAAAGAATCCGAAAAACTGGCCAAGATATGTGTAAGACATATGATCTGCAACTACTATTCTCAGTTACATGAAATAGTACTTTCTTTTCAAAATTACCTCAAATTATTGTTTAAACTCCGATAGGAAATTGAATCAAACGATTTGTTTTTGTCAGCCACCTGTTCATTTTTGCTTTGATCTCTTTCTCTATAGTAGAAAAAAATGTTTTACATTACATCTTGTATTAATGATGCAAATTTGTGCTGACTAGGAAATTTAAACCAAGAAAATTTCAACATTCTGTTAACATTTATTTTAACAGATACAGTGTGGAACCCGGGGATTACGACCCAGGAGTGGGCTGCGTCATCCGGGCAATTGACGGCAGTATGACACGTGATGACGTAGACGTGACGAAAGTCAGTCAGCTGACGGGAGTCCTTAAATTGGTAGAGAACGAAGAGCTGATTAGTAACATCATTGAAATCAAGGCGAAAGATCCAGATAAGAAACTTACTGTACGTACAAACTTGTAGAGTCATTGGATGTTTTAGAATCGATTGCACCTGTGACGAAAGGTCCTTATGGCATTGTTGAAGATTTTGTAGAAATGAAGTACCCAATTCCGACGCAATCGCAGACATGACGTCATGACCAGTTAAAAAGTGCAGTTAATTAACATATTCAAGTAGCATATTTGAATTTTACAGGAATGCAAAATGGGAGTAATAGTATGTAGCCGTAAGAACATTTCCCTCATGGATTGTTGATTTTTTATGTCTTTTTTCTGTAGTTTGACGAGCCCATGTCTATAGCTATACCACACTGTCTTCAGAGAGCGATCATTGGCCGAGAACCAATCATAAAGCAGCTTCAGCCCACTGGGCGATGGACAGAACTACCCACCTCTGACGTCGTGTTTGACGACATAAGGGTGAGATCAGCTTGGGTTTACTGTGTCAAATGTGGTAATATAGATATTAAACATGAAGTGCAAGTGACAATATTGATTCCATATAATAATTTGTATGCCAGTGGTGAATCTAAAGAGCGTTAAGGGTCGTCCTTCCCCTGTCAGCCACCAAAATTTGTTCAATTTGAAAGCCCTAGGCTACAAGAATAAGTCAAAATCGAAAATTTGGCCCTTAGAGGTTTTAGACCCACCACTTCATGCAATCCTAATCTAGTATGAGGGGGTGGACAGGATGAAAGGGAGGAAGAGGAAGGGGAGGGAGGGGGAGGAAGGGGCGGGAGGGAGGAAAGGGGGCGGGGGAGGAGGGAGGAAAGGGGGCGGGGGAGGAAGGGGTGGGGGAAGGGTGAAAAGGAGGGAAGGGAGGGGGAGGTAAGGGGATGGGAGGGGGAGAGAGCTGCCCCCCCCCCCCCCCCCCTAGTATGTATATTTTGTTTCCATCTATACTCATTACTTATTCAAAGAACTTTGAATTTTTTCCTTCAAAGAATACATGACATAAGATACATTCTGTCTTTGACTTTTGACCGCTTTGAAATTCTATTTCAATTTGACATTATTTGTAGGAGCTTCGCTTTGTTGAGATCCGGTCCAGGAGATTTGGTATCTTCGCCGTTGTATTGAGGCTAAAGAAGGACGTCCTAACCCTACATAAAAAGGGGAACAAGGTCAACTCTACAGTAGATGCCAGGGTGTCCTTCACGTGTAAACCAGGGACGTTCAAAAACAACGTCAACTTCTCCTGCGAGGTAAGTTTGGTCTCAGTTTACAACAGGTCAATGATATAATACAATACAATGAATGATCTCTAATGAATCATTCAAAGTTCTTGCGATCAGAAATTTCTGACATGCGTACTTGATAAAAATATATAGATATTTTTAATGAATTTGATTGTCATTCAATTATACCTGATACAGGTACAGGCCGTGGACTCTGGATTAGTCAATGATTTGAGCACCACACGGGCAGATTGTTCCAGCTTGCATGCATCTAGTCCCATAGTTCGTACTCATATACCAAACAGGAAACTATCCAAAACACTAGTGATTGCATTCCCCCTGCCCACAGCCCAACACAAACTGAAACGCCCACAGACGGCCCCGGTAAAGAAGGAGTCCGAATCACGTGATAAGGATACGAGACCAGTGTCCGAACGGCCTCTGACTAGTTTCTCTACTAGAGAGGGTACGTGCATGTAGACATAGTGCTTTTTGAAATATTTTTGTCCAAAATTATCATCGGGAACTCCAAACTGGAACTCGATGCCATAAGCACTCGAACTGTCATTGTGTTGCTCTGCTTAAGAATTCCCTTTGCATTGAGGGACTTTTTATTTGTAATAATGCAAATAAGCTAACACAATGGTATATAGAAATGATAATTAATCGCAGATCTTTTCCAGTAGAGGTAATAAGCCTCATTCCTCTCCTTGCAGAGAAGCCGGAGGAAGAAGAACTACATTTACTGTGCCGAGATGACAAAGGGACCTGGACAGTCCTACCTAAAGTTACAGTGTTCCAACCTAAAAATAAAGATATTGTCTTGTTTGAGATTGACGAACCTAGGGACAGGTAAAATACTTCAGATTCCTATTTATTTACACGTGGTTCATAAGCAGGGGAAAATGTTCATCCTCATTCTTTTTGCGTTCCAAATCTTGTAGTCTTTATCCAGAGCTACATGTACCGTTCCTTATCGTGTATGCTTATATGTGCAAGACGCATAGAACATATAGAATTCCATCTAGTGATATTTTCAAAAAATGGGAAACAAAGCTTTATTATCCAGGACTTCATTTGTTTTTCATTACTTTGCCATTTATTTTATGTCCTTTGTGTTCGTCTTCACTCTTGCAGGCTAGTGGTGCTGAAGACTAAAGAAGGGATTTCCCCTATCGCTATAGAACGCATAGCTGCCGCCATAGAGAACGCCGTCCTACATAGGAGCGTGCGTCTGATTCTACGTCAGAAAAGTCATGACCCCTCAGAGGTCAATGTGTCGTGTGTTCCTAGTTTCAAAGTGGACAAATCGCTTAAACGATTGGCTGACGAAGGCTATGACGATGGGCCTGCGCCAAGTAAGGAAATTATTATAAAAGAAGGGCAGATTCTGGAAATTCAGTTCCGGGGAAATGTGAGATGTATTTCCGACCCAAAAACTCCTAACGTAGTATTCAATACATACATTCGAAGTAGAGTGAAATTTTCTGTTGAAGAAATTGACAAATTTGCACAGAAGAGCTTTGATTTCTACAGAGGATTTGCTCAAGTTTTCACGAATCTAGAGGTTCCCGTAACGGGGCAGCCTAAGACCACGGCATCCGGACAAAAACCTGTCATTGAGATGACGAATGAATTCACCTTATTGTCGGATTTACTTATAAGTATACCAAAGGTAAGAGCATCTTTTTCTGTGTTCCGCTTTGCTAATATGAATATGTTTAGGAAGTTTTATTCATCGGCAGCTATCTACTTGAATGAGATGAACCTATCTTATTATTATTCTAAAATCTATTTGGTAAATATGTTTATTTATCTATTACTTATACAGCCCGAGCCAGAGCCACCCAAACCATTAAACACAGCTCCTGTCAAAATCAATGGCGATGGTAAGAACTAAAATATCAATTGTTTTTCTCAATTTTATTAGTTTATTTATTTATTTTTATCATTTTTTCCCCTTTAAAACGTAAATTTCATGAGAATTTATCTACAGGAAAAAATTCTACTTTATTATCAGTAAAATCGTTTCTTTTGAAATATGTCCGTTATTAGGGAGTGTTCATTTATTTCCCTGTATTAATGTACAATGTATTTGACACATGCATATTCATTTCATTCAAGATTCAGAGCCAAAACATGCCATAAAATCTATGTGATATATTTTTTCAAGTACTGATACATTCTATACGCAAAGAGAAACAATAGAATATTGCTATTATCTTGTGGAATACCGTGATTATCCTAAGGAATATCATGATTATCCTAAGTAATACCGTGATTATCCTAAGGAATATCATGATTATCCTAAGTAATATCGTTATTATCATAAGGAATATCGCGATAATCTCATGGAATATTGCGATAATCACATCGAACGTCGCAATGATCTTATGGAAAACCGTGATGATCCTATGACATATCGCGATGATGATATACAAATATGGACTTGGTCGAGGTCATTACGTCATTATAATGACCCGATGAGATTTGTAATATCGACCGAGGCCGAAGGCCGAGGTTGATATTACAAATCTCATCGGGTCATTATAATGACATAATGACCGAGGCTAAGTCCTTATTTGTTATATTATATAACAAATATTAAGACTATGTATGATAAAAATGAAGATTCAAAACAATATCAACACATACATTGTAATTTCTAATCAAGAATTCAACAATTAATTGCACTTTTTTGTGAAAAGTATATCTAAACTTTTAATAATTAACAAAATAACTTTATTATTTTTATTGTAATTATTGAAATCAGGACAAACACCACACCGAGTCATTATCTTCCGTCAGCGGTCATTATCGGAAAATAATGACTCGCGCGCTAGCCAATCAGAATCTTTATATAATATTATGAAATAACGCGATGAGCTTATGGAAATCGCAATTATCCTATGGAGTATCGCGATGCTCTTACGGAATATCATAATGAAAAAATGGAATTTTCTTCTTCTTTTTTTCAATCACATGTAAGCAGAATCAAAATGAGTTTGCTCTTCTAAATCAGGACCACGAAAAGAAGACGTATTTGAGTACGTAGCGTCTGAACTGGGAGAGGAATGGAAGAAACTAGCACAATACCTCTGTCTTAAGACAGTTCGTATACAAGCTATTTTACGTCAGAACAATCAGAATTCAGATCCAAAGAGGGTCAAGTACGACATGCTGGTCACATGGGCGAAAAGAATTCCAAGAAGTGTAAATAAGGTACGGTACATGTATATTTTACTTGAAGACAATTTGATGGAACGTATCCCTGTTTTTACTCATTGACAACTAAAAACAATCAGTGATACCCCGGACTGCTTTTCAATGAAGTAAAATAATGGTCTTTGAGTAATTTTGTAACGTGCAATATGGGTCCTTTCACCTCGTATATATAATCAAGGTAAAAGTCTTTAGTCTGTCTTGACGAATGCACAAATGATTGAAACATGTCCCGAACCTGATACCCAGAGCTCTCCACCGAGCAGGGACAATTAAGCCAGCATACTCAGTGACCTAATTGCATATAACACAAGCATGTAGTATAGTTTGTTTTCTTTTAATGAAGTTGATTTATGAATCATAAAGACATATTACATCATTACAGCTTGAGATGCTAGCTCAAGCTCTCATGGCCTGTGGTAGAGGTGACGTGGCTCTGGAACTACGAGAAAGGGATCAGGAGTACAGACGACAGAGGGCGCTACAGTTCAGAGGTAATCAACTGTAAAGACCTAAATACTACAAATAAATCGATGTACCTTTTCTAGTATTTATGTTAATGACTGTTTAGCAAAGTCTTTCATCATGATTGCAAGAACATCTTTCCAATCTTTATCGAATCCTAACTTTTTTAAAATAATTATTCACTTAACCAAATATATTTTACATGGTCTTAGAAAATGCTTTTCAATCCTTTCAAAATGAATCATGTTTTACAGAGGTCTATCTGCGAAGAGCCTTTGTTAAAGTAGCCCAGAATCCTGACGCCGTTAACGAATGGAAATCCCTTGCCACAAATCTTGGCGTACCGGAAACGGAAGTGATAGAAATAGATCGCTCCAAGCCTTCGGTACAAGAGAAATGTTTCCATAGTTTGCAGCGATGGCAGGACGCCAGTGGTGAGAGCGCTACTCTTCCAATTTTGGCCGAGCAGCTTAAAACATCTAAATATAAACAACTCGCAAGTAAGTTGATCTCTTTATTCTGTAAATCTTGATTACTTCTTTGAAAATGAGTACTTCTGCACGTGCTGTGATATTAGAGGAAATGACGTCAATGTCAACCTTTTGGCAGACGACATCATGATCAACTGATAACAAAATCAATCATTCAAAATTATGTTTTAATGAAAACCGTAGTAATTTGTCACTCGTATGTAATTGTAAACAGAACATCCATCTTGCTAATTACCCACCTTCAGTATCAAGCACAGTATGTCTAGTTATTAATTACATACTTATCCTGATGTGCTACATTATGTTGTGAGCTGATTATGATTGAAGTTTTCTTTCTGCCTTTTCAGGAGATATCGAAGCAATTGGTCTTTGCTAACAACATGGTGCATCAACTAAACTCTTGTCTTTTTGGAGTGTGACGTTAATTTTGTATCTTCTGTTAAATTAGTACAGTACTGTAATATTTTTGACAGTATTAGTTTCACATGATAAACTTATTCCTTTTTTTTTTATTTCATTTTAGTATTTTAATGTTTAGAAATAAAGAAGAAAAAAATCAAGATATTTTCTATTTGAGAATTTCTTTATTGAATTGTGAATTTGATACAATATTAAAGACTTTTTTATTTTGTGGATTCATATATGTGTGCATTCCGTTAAACGCGAAGACATTTATTTCGGAACATTTGCGCTTCTCCAGCCTGAAGCATACACAAACAAACACCCAAAGTTAGATACAGTTATTTTCTTATATCTTACCAACACCTGAAATCCAGAGAGATTATTGGACAATTCACATGAAATAATTATGAATGTTTCCATCTGATATAGAGCATACCTTTATCTAAAATCCTTTACAGTTGCTGATATATGACAGATAGACAACATTAATACTCACAGCATATTCAATTTCTTTAAAGCAATAATTGCGTGCTATTTAATACATGTTTGTCCGCAAAAAAAGTCATTTTTCGTCTTAAATCGATGAATGTTCAAGCGACGATTTTGAATTGACACGGTTGACACGGTTAATTTTAAAATAACAATTATTACGGAATACTATTCACCATTTCAATTAACCCATTGGCTCGTATGTACTTTCGATACTCAAGTTTGGCGATATCATCATATCGCCTCAGCTGAACTTCGGTGTCGTTTATCGTGACGTAAGAACCAGCCATACGATCACGTGACTGCATGGAATCCATCGTGATGACCCATCTGTGTTCTCTTGGGAGAAATTGTACGAATTTTATGGACGTCCCCCGAAATAGATTTGTGATTTTCCTCACGCCATTCAAAACATCAGTATGATCTGGAGAACTCCCCTTCAAATCGAAACAAAGAGCTTCCGGTTTAGGATCTGGTGGCTTCCGTTTCTTGGTTGACTTTTTTACTTCAGTCATTATTTCGTCTACAATGACTTTCGAATACCTGCAAAATTATATTATCAAGTCTCAGTTGAGATCGTATTTATCAAATATGTATATTTTAAAAAGAAAATTAGACAGAATCCATTAAATATTCGGGGGGGGGGGCGCTTGGGTTTTTTGTCGGAGCAATATTTTTTTCGCCCAGACCGGAGCAAAATTATTTTTTTCTTGCAAAGTTGGAGCAAGAAATTTTTTTCTAACAAGTGATTTGCAATATATTAAAAATGTTTGTATATATCATTAGAATTTATTTTTATTCAAAACTCTAAAATATGACTTTATTCTTATGAAAAAAAATTCACTTCTAAACAGAGAGATACATTCAAGATTCAAGATTTATTGATTTCCACCAAACATGTTGGCATACATCAGTACATAACAACATATAGCTCAAACTAAATAATACATAAAACTACATCTTTGATGTAATTATTGTGCAGTATATGCATGGTCATAAACTTAATTAATAAATAAAGATCTTATAAGATATATATTTTTCAGTAAATGAAATAGGTTTCAGTCATGAATGCAGTAATAATTTCAATAATTGAGAAATGGATTATACAGATTCACACAGTTTCAATTTCTTGAATATATCCGACCTATTTTCAAAAGCAGAGAGTAAGTAGCAACAAATACGTTTGCAAGTAACAACATCAGATGGGTTTAAGATCTCTTTACATTTTTCTATTTCTGTACGATTATCATTGTCACAAAAAATTGTATTTTACAATATAATCCTCAGTAAGCAAAATCTATATAATAAGGAACATGTACAAGTAAGAGGGTCTGAGGGGAGGGTTTTTTTAGACAAATTTTCGAATTCAGAATTGTAAATTGGGATATTGATAATATATTTAAGCCTCTAAGGAAGCATGCAATCTTTTGATATTTTCAAATATGAATTTTGTCATTTAAAATTAATGTTTTGATAGAATTTAAGTATGGCGAGCGAAAGTTTTAGTTATGGTAATTCTTCAAATTAAGATTACTTGTGAGAGCAAGATTTTTTTTTCTGACACACCATGAGCAAATTTTTTTTTCATCAAAATTCAGAGCAAATATTTTTTTTAGAACCCCTCCCCCTCAGGAATATGAAATGGACCGTACCTTAAATGTGGTCCTTGACCTACCTCTCATGCTTATGATAATCAGATTTTGATCTGAATTTAACGGCTTCCGTAATCGGACTTCTAGGCATGTAATTATCCATGGATAATTGTGGACTTCCTTTATTCTTACTCGCATTTTCAAACGAAACAGTCTCTTTACGAGTACTTCTTTTCATTCCAGCTTCCTTTCTCTCCTGAGCCTCCGGATGCTGTTCGTCGACTTCCTTAATAGGGGCTAGTTTCTGGTACTTATTCAATTCCACACTATGCAGTTCAACCCGTATTTCTAAATCTATCTTTTTCAATGCGTTCTTCCTTTTCAATGATTTGCGTTTCAAAACATTAATAACTTGGTTATCTCGAAATTTAGGCATTTTATATCAGCTCATTTCTTAGCATGATCAAAAATGAGTAGGATGTTAGACTTACCTAGATGAGAAAATTCCTTATATCGTGATGCAATGAACATCAAGGGGATTGGTTTCTTCTATAAAATGCATCCCCAATTTTCCTCCTTTTTCAGTGTGGCTTCCTCGTTTTTGGATTCCCGCGAGGGCCCTTTCTTTCATTACGGATTCTTTCTCATGATACAATTTGTAGTAAATAATGCAAAAGCTTTCCAAGGCTCTTATCGGGAGTCAAAGGTTGTAAATATTAAACAGAAAAGACCTTAGATTTTCTGATAGAAATACTGTGAAAGAATCACCTAGCAGGATCGGAAGGTATAATTAGCCTTAATCAGAATTCCCACCAAGGTGCATGAATAATTGTCGTCTGCGGCTTCCAGATCGAATCAGGATCTTTTTGATGTTTGAACGCAGAACTACGAATTTCCTGCTACAAGTGATTCTAAATTTACGGTGTATTTCTTGAATATGACCATTTTTTCCGACGCATTCATTGTTCCATCATACATTTTAAGTATTGATATTTCTACGACAAAAATGGATCCGATTCTATGAAGGTCGTTGGTTCATACATTGTAACTAATGAATTATTCAAAAAGTATACAAAACAAAGAATATCGAAAATGACAACGTGACATGAAGTATATCACTTCAAAACGATTTAAAACAAACTTTGCGGGAAAAAAGCCAATCAGTAGCCTTCTTAAACAAAATGGCAGCATGCACAAGGAGGGGGACTGAAACTTGACCGGGCCAACAAACTTTCGGTTTGTATTGCAAAGGAAAGGAGGGATTTCCAGCCAGACTCATTCGTGGCACCCACAGAAAAGCACCAAAACACGTGGTGCGAAAACACTGAAAAGACAAGCACAGCAAGAGACGTAAAAGAGACATACGAAATAGATACATCAGACACAAAAGACGTCACATAAACCAACGAATCCAGTGGACAATCGGTGCCGACTTAGGACGGCCATCTGTAACGCCGGCAGTAAATTACGAGCGTACTTTTCCGGTTACCCAAACGTATCTCGAAGAACGCACAATTGTAGTGTAAAATAATCTCCACACTGTAAGGTGGCCACACAAACAAGACAGCAAAAGACTGGGACCCAAGCAACACAGATAAATATGTAGATGGATATAAAATAGGGGCGTACGAAATACAATCCGTGCTCTACCGGCTGTAGCGAGCTCACCATGTTATCACCCTAGGAGTTTGACCATCAATCAGAGAGGCATAGAGGAAAGGTGGTCGGGGCCGGATCATCTCCAGATATAGCGATTCCATGAGGGCCCATCATGGAGCCGTCGTCACAGTCAGAATACAGGTCTTAAGAATAACCTGGTACAAGGCTGTGGATTGGTCAATACCTATACTCTATACCTTCATGAAGAAAAATTCAAACCAATTTTCAGCACCAGACACGTGTTTCGAATATTACATTCTCATCAGTGATGCTTCCAGTGGAGCCGCCAAAATTCATTTCTCGCCCTCTTGTTTTATTTTTTTTTTCTTCAAATTTGTACATTTACTCTACAGAGAATGCGTAGCTCCGAAATTCCTTTAGATTCAGTAGCATATCCAAATAAAAAGATATGTTCAAAATAGCATTGGAGGGATGGTGCTAATTGTTGTATGTATTACCACCTTTAATTTCGATGATATTTTCAATTGAATGACAAGTTTCCGAAATAGCAAAATAATATATATGATGTCAAATCGATAAAGAGACAAAACGAAGCTTCTTTCATGCGACAGAGCTGGAAAGAAGTAATTAATACACTTCTAAACATCCAGTCACGGGGAACGTTTTTAACTGCTCCACCCTGCAACAAGAAATAAGTGTTTATAATAATAATACGGAAGTGTCCTATACCTTCATGGAGAAAATTTCAAACCAATTTTTTTTTGCACCAGACACGTAATTCGAATATCAAATTCTCATCACTGATGCCTCGAGCGGAGTCGCATGTTCAAAATAGCATTGGAGGGATGGTGTCAAGATGTTAAACTCCCTTAATTTCGATATTTTATTCAATATGATGTCAAATATATATGATGTCAAATATATATGATGTCAAATATATATGATGTCAATATATATGATGTCAAATCTATGGTGGCATACTTCTTCTATTGTATGCGAGATATTTTTTAAGATTATGTCAACATGCAAGTTAAATATGTCAACATGCAGCTTATTTATGTTAACATGCGACTTATTTATGTGGACATGCAACTTATTTATGTCAACATGAATCTTAATTATCTTGCATGTTAACAGAATTATCTTGCCTGTCAACATCATTATCTTGCATGTCGACATTATCATCTTAACTTGCATTTTAATGTAATCTGTACTTAAATATCTTGCATGTAGGGGGCAGAAGTATGCCATTATACAAATCAATAAAGGGCCAAAGTATCATACCGAGTGTCCATCTGGTGAAAGGTGTTTGATGATTCTAATGCTGTCTACCTTTGATCCATCTAATTTTGTTTATTTTGTCATCCTAAAAGGCAGGTCTTGAAATACCCAAAGTGATATACTCTGTTGCTCGTATCGGTCTGAATTCTAAAATTACCGACGGTCTCCAGAACGTCTTATCTAATTTATGAAAGCAGAAAGCCTGACCTTAGAAAAGTACTTTCTTTGTAATTTATATTTCTACTATGAAAATCCAAACCATTATTAGTTCATAATACGAAAGGGTTCCAACTCTATACCTTCATGAAGAACATTTCGAACCAATTTTTCCTGCACCGGACACGTGTTCTCATCAGTGATGCTTCAAGCGGAGCCACCAAAATTCATTTCAGTATAGTCTAGGTGCCATTCATGAAACCCAAAAATTTCTTACGCACAAAATGTTTTTGCATGAAAGTGTTGTCAATACCCTCTTATTTGATAATCCGGCGGATGCCACTCTGGCATCCTTGGGCATTTCGAAATGTTGGGGTAATATGGTATTTTTCGAAGAAAAACCATTGAAAATAGGAAAAATTCAATTACCTTTTCCATGCTGCAGCTAGATAAACAAAATTGGTACCAAAAGAACGACAATTTCATTGTCTTTAAGTCTCAAGCTCAATTAAACAATCTGCTTGTCAATAAAATGGGGAAAACTATGGATTTTCGATGAAAAATCGTTGAATATTGGGAAAATACAATATCTTTTTTCATTCTGTAGCTAAATAAACAATTTTGGTACCAAACGCACAATAAATTTATTGCCTTTCATTTTAAATAATACAGAAGTCAGATTCGCAATTTGCTGGTACGAAAAATTGGGAAAAACAACTACTCTTGGATGTAACAACGCTGAAAATGTGCAAAATACAATGAACTTTTTTCAAAATGTAATTAGTATGAGGTACAGCAGTTATGGTACCAATTTTTTTTTATTGTCTTTTATTCTGAATTCATATTAAGCAACTTGCTCATAAATAATGTTGGAGAAGACCAATGAGGGAGAAACCTTTGATTTTTGAAGGGTATTTTCCATTAAAAGTTGGGACTTTGAACAATTCAAAACGTTTACAGAAAATCTAGAACAAAGATATGTGTATTCAAGTCAACACTTTTTTAAGACAATTTACTGGTACATGGAGTCTTGTAGCGAGCTTTTGAAAGACGTGGGTGAAATTAGAGACATTGTTCAAAAGAAAGCGGCTACTGTCTATGATACATAACGTGCATGTCTGGTCCATGCTGTTAATTAATCTGCTTTTAAATGATGCTAATGAATTTGAAGACTATTAACATTTGTACCATTTGGCGTCACTGCTGGTGGCACGTGTAGCCAAGATCGATCAATTTCTGTTGGTCGTTTCTTCAAACGCATTCGAAAATTTCTGTTTACAAAATTGTCACAAATTTCTGAAACCTGGGTCCTGCAGCATCATATGTCAGTCATCTTGCTACGTGTTTCGGTATATTTTGGACATAATTATCACACATTTTCGCCATATTTCATTGTTTGGATTGAGGATCACTGATGAGGGTTAAATAGCCGAAACGTGCATGTCTGGTCCACGCTGTTAATTTATCTGCTTTTAAATGATGCTAATGAATTTGACGACGTTTTTAAAACATAGATGATTTCTGCCAGGATTGTGTAGTTATTTTCAATTATTGAAGCGGACCTTAAAGACCTGCTTAGTCATGACGTTGTTCTAGTACCTACGTCGATGTTGAAAAGATGACTTCGCTTTTGCAACTTCCAAACTTTGCAATGTATTTTTTTTTAAAGACAGAGCATGTATTTTATATATTCTTTTCATTTTCGTGCGTGACATGGACGGCGGGTGCGGCTAGCCAACAGGGGATGCTTAATCCTCCCGGGAACCTGGTCCCACCTCTAGCTTGCTAGGGGTCCGCCGATGTTAAATTTTGTGCTCTATTGTGAGTGCTGTTGAGATTATCGTCAGGATCTTCTTTAACTCATTCGAAATATGTTCTCAAAATAAGCTACATGTTATTCATTCGAATGAATGCCTAGTAGCTCATGATCGATTGATGTATGCAGGTCTCTCATTCATGCAGAATTAATACCTTGAATGTTTCTGGTCGTATATTTCTAAAAATAACTTAACAATTCAGATGTTCAATAATAAGTGTTCCAACTATTTACCTTCTTGAAGAAAGTTTTAAACCAATTTTGATGCACCAGACACGTGTTTCGGATAGAAAATCCTCTTCAGTGATGCTTTCAATTAAAGTGACTTCATGGCACAGACAAAATCCTCTCCAGCAGCGCCCCTGGCCATATTTTCTGCACTTAAAATTGCTATCACTTTGCAAAGAGCAAATAAATGATATTCAATTGACCCCTACTTACCATCACAATGACATAAAAGATTCAGTCAGGAAAGCTAAATCTCAAGAAATGAAGTGCAACTGATTGATATTACATCTACTTGTAATCAGTTGATCGAGAAAGCAATCCGACTGATTAAGAACTCACATTCTACACATTCTGAAGATGAAGGTATTGAGAACGGATCATGATGATGGGTATCATCAATATATGATAGTATTGGAGAGACAAAGGTTGTCCTGTGGGAAGTTTTTGAAGTTGTGTTCCGTATCAATTTTCAGAGAGGTTAATTCATATATTGAAAAGAATTACTATGGTTTTAAGAATCTAGACACTAAGACAGTATATCTGAAGTCAGGTCCCGTGTACGATTGAATGAAATGCGCTATAAGAGTTCAAAACTCTAAGATGACCATTTCGATAACATGTAAAAAAAACTTATTATTTTTAGCCATGCATGAGGAAACATTCTTAAGATGCAGTTCAATCAAACCTGGATCTGCTGAAAGAATTAAATTTTAAAAAATGTTGAGAATAATTGTGTTAATTTTTTGCCAATCGCTTCTGTACCTCTATCTGTTATCCTGTTGATTTGTTGCAGTCGCACATGAAATCTGAGTTGTGTAACAAACAGGTGTGACAAATTCTGTGCTCATATTTCTTTAATTCCTTGAATGTTTTAGAGTAGAGAATTGTCAGAGTATGGTGCAAAGGAGGCATTTTGATCAACCATGTAAGAAGGGTTCTTTGTTGTTAGAAGTAGTTGCACACAAGCATCACAATTGCATGTTGATGAAACAACAAGGCAATAAGAAAGGAGGTGATCTCCAACAAAACTGGGTTGCAGCAATAATATCAACACATCAAAGCACCTCAAGTAAAACTACAGAGAAGACACACACAGCAAGAGAAACCAGATAATCTAGAGTAGAAAAAAGGGTAATAAGAGAGTGCAAATCTAAAACTATCAATATGCAATCATTTTGATACGAAAATTGTTGTTCTAGAATCTCTTTAAACCGATAATATTTTTACAATTTAAAACCTTTTATCAGAAAAAACAACAACAAAACTAAACAAAACAAAACAAGAAGATTCCATTTGCTTTGGTGGAATTCTGAATTTAAATAAATGAAATAATTTTTCTTGTCGTTGTTCTACCTACAGCATGACAAAAAGCATTGCAATATCCCAATTTTCAGCGATTTATCATTCAAAATGCATTCTTTTCCCCATTTTTGTACTTGCAAATTGCTAATCTGATATTTAAAATGAAAAGCAATACATTTATTGTGCGTTTGGTACCAAAATTGTTATTTTATCTACAGTATGAAAAAAGATATGACATTTTCCCAATTTTCAACGGTTTTTCATCGAAAATCCACAATTTTCCCCATTTTATGGACGAGTAAATTGATAAACTGAGATTTAGACTTAAAGGCAATGATGTTCTTTAGATACCAAATCTATTGTTCTAGCTACAACGTGGACAAAGTAATTGCGTTTTTCCAATTTTCAACGGTTTTTCTTTGAAAAATAACACTTTTCCCCAAAAATTTCGAAATGCCCAAGGATGCCAGAGTGGCATCAGCCGGATTATCAAAGTAGAGGGT
This sequence comes from Pinctada fucata, assembly GCA_028142955.1. Taxonomy (NCBI): domain Eukaryota; kingdom Metazoa; phylum Mollusca; class Bivalvia; order Pterioida; family Pteriidae; genus Pinctada; species Pinctada fucata. The sequence goes on from AP027104.1 coordinate 11,014,383, forward strand.
ATTAACATCACTTTCATGCAAAAACATTTTGTGCGTAACATTTTTTTTTGGGTTCCCCCTAAAATAGCCATTTGGCAACTAGACTAGTAGCGCCGTCTTTTCTTTTTGAATTAAGATTTGTACATTTACTTTACAGAGAGTGTGCGGCTTCAAATTTCCTGTAGGGTCGATTTGAAGAACAACTGCGTATCCAAATAAAATATATGTTCAAAATGGTGCTAAGATGTTATTATAAAACCTCCTTTAATTTCGATGATAGTTTTGAATGGAATGACAGGTTTTCCGAAAAAAAAAAAACATATGATGTCAAATCAATAAAGGACCAAAACGAAGCTTCTTTCAGGCGACAGAGCTGGAAAGAGGTAAGTAATACGCTTCTAAACATCAAAGAAGGGAGGAGATCTCCAACAAGACCCCGTTGCAGCATCAACAGCAAAACACCAAAACACCCCGATTCAAAAACACAAAAGACGAGTACAGCACGAGGCGGAAAAGAGACACACGACATGTAAACATCAAACACAAAAGACTACACATAAACCGACGAGACCAATGGGCAACCGGTGCCGACTTTGGACGGCCATTTGTCACGCAAGTAGCAAATGGTGTGGTTATCCTGGATTACGTGCGCACAACCCTCTCACTTCTCCAATTACCCAGAGGTCTCGAAGAACGTACAATTGTGGTGTTAAACAACCTCTTCAAGTCATGGGGAACGAAACTGCAACAAGAAATAAGTGTTTATAGTAATAATACGGAAATGTTCCAACTCTATACCTTCTTGAATAAAATTTCGAACTATTTTTTCCTGCACCAGACACGTGTTTCGAATGTTAAACTCTCATCAGTGATGTTTCCAGTGGAGCCACCAAAATTCATTTCAGTAGCGCCCTCTTTGTTCTAGTGTACCGGTAATATCACTATCAAGCCAGGAGAAATTTACAATGTTGAATCCAAACTCATCTCTTTTGTCATACACATTTATATGAATCTTTCCGTTTACAATTTTGATTTTTATGTCCAAAAATGGAGCTTCTGTGTTTGTAACGTTTTCCATGTTGAGTGTCAATTCTTGTGAACAAGATTCATTGGGTTTTCTTTTTTCAAAAACTTTGCTTTTGGAGATTTGGATAAGTGTTTAAACGTCTTCAAATTCAATAGCATCATTTGAGAATAGATCAATTTGCAGCATGAACCAGACATGTACGCTTCGGGTCGTCAGTAATCCTCAATCTAAACAATGTACCGGTAATATGACCAAAGAGTGTGAAAGTTATTTTGTCCAAAAAGTGCCGAAAGACGTAGCAAGATGGATGGGAATTCTTTTTCATAAGTGTATAAAAATAAATCTGCGACAAGAGGCGCACAGTTAGTACCCATAGGATCCCTACAACCAGTTTGTAGAGATCCTCACCAAATCTAACAAAAATGTTGTCCAAGAGGAAGGTCAAGGCCACAGGTCACTACATGTCCATGATTTGTAGTCTGTTGAGGAAAAGAAACCGTTTGATTCAGATGCACAAATGTAAGTTTTCCCCTCTCGATCAAACACCATTTAATTTTGTCGCGAGGAAGCGTGTTGTACATATTAGAGAAGTCTCATTGGCTTGGAAATTTCTACATTATGAAATCACGCAATTTTTCTCTCCCTTCTGCTTTTTAAAGTTTCCCACACTGTTTCGAAATAAATAGCATCTCTACTAGCAAATAATGGTAACCCTGTCACTACCTGTTAAAACTGAGAAGTCGTCCATGTGTCAAAAAATCAAAGCCTTAAATAATAATGTTCTTTTTTTTCATTTACGGATAAGATAGAAAAACAGTCAATTGAGTACTTGCTTCCTATAAAGGTACGTGAAATTCTGTGAAGCGGATGTGGAGATCGAAAGAGCTAGTCGAATATGTGTAAGTCAATCAGATCAGTTAAAGAAGATCCTGACGATAATCCCAACAGCACCCACAATAGAACACCAAATTAATCATCGACGGACCCCTAGCAAGCTAGAGGTGGAACCAGGTGCCCGGGAGGAGTAAGCATCCCCTGTTGGCTAGCCGCACCCGCCGTCGACGTTTAAGCACGAAAATGACAACAATATATAAAACTCATGCACTGTCTGACGTTATGTCTATATAGAAAGTGCTATGGCGATAATGTCAGGGAAATATATTCAAAACACTTACTGTCAAACCCCTCGCGGGGAACTTTTTTACGAGCTCCACACGGCAAAGGGCATAAGTGTGACACAGAGTCTCGGAAGCCATGTTTGTTGAACGATCGGCTTGAACAAACACAAACTTATTTGGTATATAGTTCTGTGAGTACTTGCTTCATGTAAAGTTGCGTTAAATTCTGTGTCGTAGTTAAAGATGGAAGATCGAAAATGTGAACAAAAAAATTATGTATGGTCGGATGCCGGACCAATTGCTTACTTGAGCATTGGCTCAGGTTAGCATAAAACCACAAGAAATCACTAACATCAAAACATGAGTGAACAAAACGACATTATAAAACCACACAATACCTAAAACAGGTACAAAACAATAACAGGAAACAATTACTGTGAACATACGATGACAAAATAGATAAAATAAAAACAAAAGGGAAACAAGAGGCCACTAAACACAAAAAAAAACTTATACAAAACGACAACAGGAAACCAATTAATACTGTGCATGACAAATACGACGATAGGAAGCAACTTAACCTAAACAGAAGAGGAAACCATGCATTAAGTAACAAGATACATAATTAAAAAGACAAAAGGAAACAATTTACTCAAAAAACATGTACAAGGCGACAATTGAAAACAATGTACTACCAAAATATGTACAAAACGACAAAAGGAACACCATAATGAAAACAGAACAGCAACCTGAAAGTATACAAATAACTAGAAACCACTTTACATCAAAGTACAAGTATTAGTTTTTACAAAAAGCTTGCCGGCATTTAGCTGACATTAAATGTTGTAAAATTCTAGTAAGAAAAAAATTGAATAAACGATTTTTATTCTTGTTAGACCAATCGTACATTTCCGGGCTTTTCAGTTTTTATTTCCGATTCGAGCTACGGAAATTTCCGAGGATCTGGGATTGTTGTAAGACGTATCGGTACAAAGACTTTTCGATGCATCTTTCGGAAGAAAATGCACCGATACGATATGACTTTCATTTGTCAAGTCATCTAGACTCTTCAGCCGACCTGATGAAAGTATCTTATGCAAAGGTTCTGAATAACCTTGACGAATATTTGCATATTTTGTAGTTGTCCACCAATCATATTGCCAAGAGTTATTTTATCCTTGCAAGTATGTCACGATTGATTACAGTATACCGGCAGTCATGACTGCCGGTAATGAATAAAACGAAAGTAGGAAACCACGTGACTACATACCAAAGTACTATCAAACGACAACAGTGAACCATTTCATACAAGAACATAAATAAAAAAATGCAATGATCGCTGTGCGATATAAGTCCCCTACCGGCGGCATAAATTTATGACTTGCATCTCTGTTCATCAGTTCATCTTCTTCAACAACAGCCAAGAAAGGTCTGGGAAACTGAATTCACGAAATTTGCTAAGTCCAAGGGCCATAACTCTTGTGAAAATTAGTCAATCTAAATTAAACTCAAATCTGCATCACACTATAATGTATTCACATACAAAAAATCAGCTCATTATCTGCAATAACAGGCATGAAAAAGTCCGTAAAACTGAAAATTTCATGAAATTTGCTAAGTCCAGGGGCCATAACTCTTGTAAAAATAGGCCAATGGAAGCCAAACTCAAACCTGGTCTGTATCACACTGAAATGTATTCATTTACCAAAAAATCAGTGCATTATTTGCAATAGAACCAAAGAAAATACCAAAAAACTGAAATTTTCATAAAATTTGCTAAGTCCAAGGGCCATAACTCTTGTAAAATTAGGTCAATCAAAAGCAAACTCAAACTTGATCTGTATCCCATTGAGATATATCCACATACCAAAAATTAGTTCAATATATGCAACAACAGCGGAAAAAAGTCCGGAAAACTGAAACTTTCATAAAATTTGCTAAGTCCAAGGGCCATAACTCTTGTAAAATTAGGTCAATCAAAAGCAAACTCAAACTTGATCTGTATCACACTGAGATATATCCACATACCAAAAATTAGTTCAATATATGCAACAACAGCGGAAAAAAGTCCGGAAAACTGAAACTTTCATAAAATTTGCTAAGTCCAAGGGCCATAACTCTTGTAAAATTAGGTCAATCGAAAGCAAACTCAAACTTGATCTGTATCACATTGAGATATATCCACATACCAAAAATGAGTTCAATATATGTAACAACAGCGAAAAAAAGTCCGGAAAACTGAAAATGGGACAGACGGACAGACAGACAGACCGAGAGGAAACTAAGAGTCCCCTTCGGCGTTGCCGGTAGGGGACTAACAATAAAATGAAACCATTTAATCATTTACGTCAATTTATGAATAAACAACAACAGAAACAACTAAGGCACGGTCCATTTGATATTCTGGGGGCTTGGGTTTCTTGTCAAAACAAGATTTTTTTTCACCCCGGACCGGAGCAAGAATTTTTTTTCTTACAATGTTGGAGCAAGGATTTTTTTCTGACAAGACTTAGTGGTGTGCAATATATTAAGAATGTTTGTGTTTTATCGATAGAAATTCTTTATTTTTACTCAAAATTCTAAAATATCAAGTACTCTATTCTTATGCAAAAATTTAATTCACTTCCAAACAGAGAGATAGAAGAATTTAACAATACAATCCTCAGTAAACAAAATTTATATATTTTGCACAAATAAGGGGTTTGATGGGTGGGTCTTCTAGACTTTCCAAAAGACTTGTAAATTGGGGAAAAAACTAAGTTCTCCTTCAAAGCTTGTATATATAAAATATTAGACTCTGTGGTAATATCTTTTTTATTAACGTGCATTCTTTTGATATTTTCAAATAAAAACTTTGCCATTCAAGAAATAATGTTTTTATAGAAAACTATGGAGAGCAAAGCGAGCCAAAAACTGTTTATATCAATTGAAAACATCGGCGAGCGAATTTTTCAGGATTTTTTAAAAGCGAAATTTTATAGTAATTCTTCAAATTCAGATTTATAATACTTGTAAGAGCAAGATTTTTTTTGACACACCACTAGAAAAAATTTATTCAATTCATCAAAATTCAAAGCAAAATTTTTTTTTTCGAAAAAAAAACAAGCCCCCCCCCCCCCCTTCTACCCCCCAGAATATCAAATGGACCGTGCCTAAATAACAAAACATTGACAAATTGACAAAACTTAAAGACTGAAAAACCAACATTAGGAGACCACTCAACCCTAATCTATAATCTCAATCATCAATTCATTGTCATTATTTTTGTTTTTTTTGAAACTATAACCAATGTCACTTATTTACTCGAAAGTTGAATTGTTGAATAAGTAACCAACTTTACAAGGGTGATAGTTTGCTTTCACCTCCCATACTCAAGAGTTTTTAAATGCAAGGATATAAAAGAATATAACACAGCATTTACGTATGTTACCCACGACAGCTCAGTCGGTATAAGGTTGTTTCTTTTTACCTGGGAGGTGGCGAGTTCGAAACCTGTCAAGACATCGTCTTTCTAGAGATAAAATATTGAATCTTTACATTTTTTCATGCTTTTAAGGGAAAATATCAAGGGGTTCATATATTTTACTTACTGCCGGAATATTTTGTATGTGAAAGACCGCTTTTGTGCAAAAAATGGCAGAAGTTCATCCTTTTTCATAATTACGCGGCTATGATCTAAAATTGAGTTACATCGCCCGAAAAAAACCATGCAAATAGCCTGAGGAACCGAGGATGGTATATACCAAGTTACCAACACATCACCAATACGACAACAGGAAACAACTTAACACTGAAACATAACAAAAAGACAACAGGAAACTACTTCACATCAAAACATAACAAAACGACAATGAAAACATGCACAAACTAAGTAATACCAAAACATTTACAACAGACAACGGAAAATCACTCAACATCAATTCATGAACCAAACTACAACAGGAAACCATTTTACAGAAAAAACATCAATAAAGCAACAATACCTACAGAAAACCAGGAAACACCAAGTTATTAACAAAATAAAAACAGTAAATCACTTCATACCAAAATATTGTCAAAACAGCAACAGGAAACCACTTGACATCAAACCATGAACAAAACAGGGAACTAATAAAACCCTAAACATGAGTGGTAACCACTATAAAACATCAATACAAGGTACCATATCAGCCGGCAACTACGAATTCATTGATTACCATTCTATATTAAAAGATAACATGTTGTCAGGTCCAGCTCCTCAGACCTATTTGGACTGTCACTTGCGTCTTTTTTTTGTGCGCATCTGCTTTGTGTTTTTACTGTGGGTGTTTTGCTGTTGGTGCTGCAACTAGGTGTCGTTGGATGTCCCCTCCATTCTTTTATATCTACACTTATTTCGTGTTGCAGTGTGGAGTTGATAATACAATTCCCTGAGGCCCGGTGTTTGAAGTGTTTTAATTCCAATCCGTTCTCTGAAAAGCAATGAAAGTATCCCTAACATTTTGAGGAAACATAACAGTGACATTTCTTCATTCAACATCCCTATTTCTAAATTGGATCTTCCTAAAATACACTGCATACCAAATTTGCACAAGTCTCCTTACAACTTTCGACACAAAGCTAATTCTACCAACTGCTCACTACAATTTTGTCTAGAAATCTGACGTCAGCAGTCACAGCGATAAAGGAACACGTGGCAAAATATTGTGAAACAGGAATGATGTAAACTTATTTTGGTCTATTAAAAAATCAGGGGATGTGATTGACGAAATGAAATCTAGAAATTTTCAAGCCAATACGATTTCTTCATACGACTTTTCATGCAGATATGTACACCACGCTTCCTCATGACAAAATTAATGATCGATTGTCCAATCTCATTAAATGGTGCTTTAATCGAGAGGGGAAAACTTATATTTGCACATCTGAATCAAGGGGTTTCTTTTCCGCTACAGAATACAAATCATACAAATCATGGACGTGTAGTGACCTTTGTATTGCATTGTCCTTCCTCTTGGACAACATTTATGTAAGTTTTGGTGAGAATCTCTGCAAGCAGGTTGTAGGGATCCCTATGAGTACAAATTGTGCGCCTCTTGTTGCAGATTTATTTTTGTACACGTATGAAAAAGAATTTATCCAAAATCTTCAAAAGCAAAGATGTTTCATTGGTACTTCAAGTTCCCTGGATGATATTCTTACTATCGACAATCCTGTTTTTTTTAAGTGTATAAAAATGCTATTTATCCACAAATATTGACTCTAATCAAGGCAAACGTTACAAACACAGAAACACAATTTTTGGACCTAAATATCAAAACTGTTAACGCGGAGAGATTCATACCAGTGTGTATGACAAAAGATATGATTTTGGATTCAACATAGTAAATTTTCCCTGGTTTGACGTCGATGTTCCTAGATTACCGTCATACGGTATTTACAATTCGCAGCTAATCCGGTATGCTAGAGCATGTACTGATGTTTTGGATTTTCATTGTAGAAATTCACATATTACCAAGAAACTTTTAGGTGAAGGTTTTCGCTACTGTCTTTCTAGATATTTTTGTTTACTATAAAAATCTGCTAATAGTCATAAAAGCAGATTTTTATAATAAATAAAAATATCTAGAAAGACACTACCACAAATAATAAAGACTTTCTGACAATTTTACAAAAATTATTGTCAACTTATTTTGAAATTCGTACCCATGCAAGCAACAGGGTATATTCCTTTGGACATTTCGCAACCTGCATTTTATGGTGACATGATTAACAAAATAAGAAGGATCAAAAGTAGACAGAATTACAATCGAAATTGTGTTAGAATTACCAAACGCCTTTTATACCGTGGATATGATCCTTCTGTCACCAGACAGACACTTGGCTTGGTATTGGATCAATCTACAGCCTTGTACCAGCGCATTCTTAAGAATTACACTCTGACTGACTGTGACGACAGGACTCCGTGACGGGCCCTGTCCAAACCTCTTCAGAGAAGACAGGGCCCGACCACCTGTCCTCTCTGAATGTCAGTTGCACTCCTCGATTGATAACATACATGAGCTCGCTACAGCCGGCAGAGCGCGGACTGTATTACGTAATCCTTCTTTTTATATCCATTTACGTCCATTTACATATTCATCTGTGTTGCTTGGGACCCTGCGTTTTGTGGTCTTGTTTGTGTGTGGTTATCTAACGGTGAGGAGGTTGTTTACACAACAATTGTACGTTTTTCGAGACCTCTGGGTAATCGGAATAGTGGGAGAGTCGTGTGCACGTAATCCAGGATAACCAAACCGCCTGCTACTGACGTGGCATTCGGCACCGATTGCCCATTGGTCTCGTTGGTTTATGTCTAGTCATTTGTGTTTGATGTTTCTCTGTAATTTTGCGTTCCTTGTACCAATTGCGTCTCTTTCTGTGCGTGTCTGCTTTGTGTTTTACAGTGGGTGTTGGTGTTGTTGGAGATCCCCTCTTTTCTTTTAGCTACGTACGCGCATGCTGCGATACACACTGACTATGGCTAACACACAGCAGGGGCTCGATACCAACGATCCACAAGAACTTTCCTTTGACTAGTGAGAGATGGGAAGGGGCGGGTGTCATTAATGGTTGTTGGCATCGAGCTCCTGTGGGCTCAAGCACCAGACTGAAACGACTGATGACCATAGTAAACATTGATGAAAACGTGAAATGTAAAGGATGTAAAGGATAAGAACATTAAATTAGCACCATTACTGCATTAGTGACAAAATGGATGGAATTTTTTTTTACATAAATAGCAAGTGGTGTGGATATCAAGGGTACCTGATTTCGATAATTCTGTGTGAATCGGTTAATGTGGGATCGATCCAGCTTCGATAGTACAAAACAGTCACGCTGATATATAAGAGGATCAACTCCATCATAAAGACAAGGCGATAATAATTACCGGCAGTCATGACTGCCGGTATACTGTAATCAATCATGACATACTTGCACGGATAAAATAACTCTTGGCAATATGATTGGTGGACAACTACAAAATATGCAAATATTCGTCAAGGTTATTCTGAATCTGTGCATAAGATACATCCATCAGGTCGGCTGAAGAGTCTAGATGACTTGACAAATGTAAGTCATATCGTATCAGTGTATTTTCTTCCGAAAGATGCATCGAAAAGTCTTTTTACCGATACGTCCTACAACAAATCACAGATCCTCGGAAATTTCCGTAGCTTGAATCGGAAATAAAAACGGAAAAGCCCGGAAATGTGCGATTGGTCTAACAAGAATAAAAATCGTTTATTCCATTTTTTCCTTACTAGAATTTTACAACATTTAATGTCAGCTAACTGCCGGCAAGCTTTTTGTAAAAGCTAATACTTGTATAATGTCTGCAATTGATAATATTAATGGAAATCTAACCTGAGTCTTTTTCCGATTCTTTTTATGGCCCCGGAATCAAGGATTCGGGGGCATATAGTTTTGGCCTGTCCGTCTATTTGTCTGTCTGTCTGTTAGTATGTTTGTCTGTTCGAAATACTTTAACATTGGGCATAACTTTTGAATGGTAAGTGATAGGGCTTTCATATTTCACTTGTGTATTTCTTGTGACAAGACCTTTCCATTGATACAAAAAAAGTTTTAACCTCGTGACCTTGACCTTTGACCTACTTTTAAAAACTTTAACATTGGACATAACTTTTGAATGGTAAGAGATAGGGCTTTCATATTTCAATTGTTTATTCCTTGTGACAAGACCTTTCGATGAATACAAAATGTTTTGACCTCGTGACCTTGACCTTTGACCTACTTTTCAAAAACTTTAATACTGGGCATAACTTTTGAATGGTAAGTGATAGGGCTTTCATATTTCACATGTGTATTCCTTGTGACAAAACCTTTCCATTGACACATAAAGTTTTCACCTCGTGACTTTGACATTGATCTTTGACCTACTTTTCAAAAACTTAACATGTGGCTTAACTATGGAATGGAAGGTGAAAGAGCTTTCATATTTCACATGTGTATTTCTTGTGACAAAATCTATCCATTGATACCAAAAGTTAATACCTCGTTACCCTCTTAAAATAGGGCATGACCTTTGAATGGTAAGATATAGGGCTTACATATTTCACACCTGTATCTCTTGTGACAAGACCTTTCCGTTCATACAAATAGTTTTGACCCCTTGACATTTGACCTACTTTTCAAAAACATTAACATTGGGCAAAACTTTTGAATTGTAAGTGATATGGCTTTCATATTTCACATGTATGTATTCCTTGTGACAAAACCTATCCATTGATACCAAAAGTTATGATCTCGAGACCTTGGCCTTTGACCTACTTTTTAACAACTTTAACATTGGGCATAACTTTTTAATGGTAAGTGATAGGGCTTTTATATTTCACATCTGTATTCCTTGTGACAAGACCTTTCCATTGATACAAAACGTTTTGACCTTTGACCTACTTTTTTTTTTTAATTTTAACACTGGGCATAACTTTTGAATGGTCTATTGATACATAAAGTTTTCACCTCGTGACCTTGACATTGACCTTTGACCTACGTACTTTTCAAAGACTTAACATTGGACATAACTATGGAATAGAAGGTTAAAGAACTTTTATAGTTCACATGTGTATATCTTGTGACAAGACCTATCCATTGATACCAAAAGTTATGACCTCGTGACCCTCTTAAAATTGGGCATATCCTTTGGATGGTAAGCGATAGGGCTTTCATATTTCACATCTGTATTCCTTGTGACGTGACCTTTCCATTGATATAAAAAGTTTTGACCTCGTGACCTTGACCCTTGACCTACTTTTCGAAAACTTCAACACTGGACATAACTTTTGAATGGTAAGTAATAGGGCTTTTATATTTCACATGTGTATTTCTTGTGACAAGACCTTTCCATTGATACAAAAAGTTTTGACCTCGTGACCTTGACGTTGACCTTTGACCTATTTTTCAAAAACTTTAGCATTGGGCATAACTTTTGATTGGTAAGAGATAGGGCTTACATATTTCACATCTGTATTCCTTGTGACAAGACCTTTCCATTGATACAAAAGGTTTTGACCTCTTGACCTTTGACCTACTTTTCAAAAACTTTAATATTTGGCATAACTTTTTTTTATTGGTAAGAGATAGGGCTTTCATATTTCACATGTGTATTCCTTCTGACAAGACCTTTCTTTTGATACCAGGACTTTTTTTTTACCTTGACTTTGACCTACTTTATAAAAACTTTAAAATTTGGCATTACTTTTTAATGGTAAGTGATAGGGCTTTGATATTTCACGTATGTATTCCTTGTCTTAAGATTTCCATTGATACCAACATTTTTAACCAAGTGACCCTGACCTTGACATTTCACATACGGTACTTATAATAACAGAAAATGGTGTTTATAATAACAAAGATGCTACCGGGGGCATTCGTGTTTCACAAACACATGCTTTATTCAATGATGTTTTATATATACATGTAGCTATCTGTTTATAATAACAAAGATGCTACCGGGGGCATTCGTGTTTCACAAACACATGCTTTATTCAATGATGTTTTTATATATACATGTAGCTATAAAATCCTGCTATCGTAACTGAATATAAAATAAATTCGCTTCATTATTTTAACATTCGATTTCCACGGTTTAATACATGTACAGACATTAACATGTAGATACATATTGTACTTATAACATATAGAGCATGAGGGCATGATTTTCATTCTGAAAACTTATGTTTTATTTCTATTATGTTTTGCAACTGAGTGAATTGATTTGGGCGAGATTCTTTGTCCTGATTTCAGCGATACATGAACACGGATATGAGGTGCTGATTTTCGTGATTCTCGCAGAGAAAGTTTTGATGATTTTGAAACATTTGGTACAGATATCGCCTCTTTGTGGAGTTCAGAATTCAACGCTTTCTGATTGGTTGACCTCGGACGTTCGTTTGCTGCGGATTTGGCGACTTCCTGGCTTGTTAGTTTTGTAGACTGCAAAGAGGTTCTTATTGCAGGATAAGCAGATTTTGTCAATCTCAATCTGTTCCTTTCTTCCTTTAAAGCAACCATATAATTATAATTTCTGTAACCACGTTCATTCAAATCATCTAGCCTTTTGACAATTACGTGATCTTTGCCCATGTAAAATCCGTTACGTAGAATTTCATCCACGTCGTATTTAGATGACATTGTCGCCAGCCAACGACCGTTCACGCTGGGGTCACATGTACGTATTGATAAGGGTTCATACTGTAGATCATCGATGCCTAGTCCAGTAGCTTCTGAAAGTATGTTTTTGAGCTCAAGATGGTCGAAATCTTCGTTGTCACGGAGACTAAAACAAACTGCAAGTGGGCGTTTCTTTGGGAGTTTCTTCATTTGATAGGACGATGGGAGACAGAGGTCCTCATACTTTTCGCCTTCATACTGTGACAGATCATCACTGGAATACTCGATTCTAGAATAAATAAACGGAAATGGGTTGATACGGTAAATTGCAATTGATTGCACTGTCAGTATAGGAATTAAGAATAATATATCATGCATGCAAACAATATAATTCATGCGTTTGTGATAACCGGGTGCCTGTTTTAATTTACATGATTTTTTTTCTTTGTCAGTCTTATAAATGAAAAAAAAAATACGATTTCGTTTATGAAAAAAAACACCGCAAAAATTTAAAATCATGAATTAATTTGTCTTTTGAGTACCTTTCTGATGACTGTTTGTGTAAGTTAGTGCATTTGATGTATTGATCTTCAGCTCTAGAAGGTATATGTATCCAGCTGCTTGTTTCCGCGTCTGTCTGTACGTGGATCTGTCTGTTGATGACTGGTGCAGACGTACCGCGCGCAGCAGACCGCGAAATCTTCTTTTGTGGATCTCTGAAGCCAAGCGAAACAATATCTTCTGGTAGTTCCTGACGAGACGGGTTCTTTGTTTCGCGTTCCAATAGCTCTATATGAGCGGTAGACTTTGGTCTATTTGGAAGGTTTCCTTTGTCAGTTTGACGAGTGATCCCAGTCTTGGGACGTATAATACCATCGGTGGAATGTTTTTTGTCGAACAAATTTCGTTCTTGTTGAACATTTTTTGGAACAGTTTTCTCTGGAATAAATTTCCAACTTACGGAGTCGTTTTCAGCATCATACGATAAAATTGTCTGATATCCATTTACCTTCACAACTTTCGATAGCAGCCTCTCCTTCAGATACTTGCTTCCGTGTCTCAAGTTTCGCTGAAATACAACTGAGCTCAGATCTCTGAAGGGCTGCTCAAAAAGTTCGTTGATATCCACGCTGTTGACATGACAAGGGTTCACTGTTCTAGATGAAGGTTTTCGCCACAAAGTTTCATCTATATCCCGGTTTTTCAATATCATTGCCTGACTTGAAGTAGGCATTGCATTTCATTGCTCACATTCACCGCTTCTAGTTACCTTTACTACCGTGAACTGCATGTGTATTATTATGACGTCATAAGAGAAAAATCTTCTTTTGCGTCACAAACATGGATTGTTTTTACTCTGCGATGTGGAGTTACGTTCCTTGCTTGTCTGAATGATTACTATTTCGATACTAATTTAAAGGTTACACTACATAGTATCCGCAGTGTCGCTTTTGGAATTTGGCTAGGGATGATTTTTTTAAATAGGGGACAGATGGGGTCCAGCTTCATTATGTGAGCTTTATTATTGAAATAACTATGATTTTTGATATTTGGAAGAAAGAACTAGCTTGTTGTCTTGAGAAAAGCACATTATTTCCATTGTATACCACATATGTATAGTATGACCGGATGTGAAAGTAAGAGGTCATGTGACTAGCCTTGGGCAAAGAAATGAATGCTGTATTTAGGTAAGAAAACTTTGACGTCATATTTCTCGAATTGCATCAGGTGAAAATTCAAATAAATTGCACATATTATAGAATAAGAAATACACAACAAATAGACATACAGTTTATTAAGAAAATCATTTGAGAAGGATGTCAAATTTGAGTCACTTTGAGGGGTCATGCCCCATTTCCATGTCATCTTCTAATGTACTGCTATAACTTTGAGCAGCATGTCTGACTGACAGGATTTGTTCAGATGAAATCAAGAATAATAGAAGTAATCAGTAATAAGAGTACTTTTTATTGATATGTAGCTTTATATTGTATGAGCAATATAAAATTATTAATATAACGTCAACTATTGCATGCCTTTCATTCAAAACGCTCAATTTTCAATGACCAATACTATGGAGTGCAACCAAAAGTCTGTTACCATGCCAATAATGTGAACAAAGCTACGACTTGTATCAAGCGCGGAACGAGAAAGCGGAACGGGAGGGGGGGCTAGTATTCCCCATGGATTTTGTCAAAAATCCTTATTTTCCCGTTTTGACATACTTTCAAATTCTCTTTTCAAAATCAAAGGCTTGGAACCACCCTCCCTCGTCCCCGTGTATATTGATGTCTTTATAGGTACATTGACATGTGTGGATCTATAGATAAAAGGATTGTTCAATTCGTCCAGAACAGAGCTCTCGCTGAACCCCCACAACCTTAATTTGCACCCTCCTGGATACGCACACGTATATGTAATAGACGCTATAAAAACACCTGAAAAATTATATATTTTTTATGAACTTGAATTTCGTGAGTTTTTTTTTTTAATTAATTAATTCAATTAATTAATTAATTGAATGGCGTACGTCTTTCAGTGTCGGTCAACATTTATCCGTACGTTGAACATAATTATTTTAGTACAGGCGTTTGTGATACTAGTAGTTTTAATTTTCGTACTTATTTTATAAGTGAAAACTTACAGTCTTAACCTGGTGCCATTGAGAAGCCGCAATCGAACACTTACCTATGAATCAAACCAAACCGTCTTGTACGGGAACTATTAGCATAACCTTTATACTGATTTTATGAACAATTAGATAATTCCTATCCATCCGATTTTGACCCAAACTTTAATAATTTTTTTTTCTATTTCGTGGTATTTTCTGCACAGTGCTGCTTATTGTGGTCGAAGACGAGATCTCAAGAGCTTGTATCCATCAATCCAAGGACTCTCCAGGACTGAACATAATTGTATTGTGGCTTGAGCCAGCTTTGTTTGAGTTCCAATTGTGTGTTAGAAATGAGGCAAGTTGGGTTGAAATTGATTCCTTGGTTCTTCCAGTGTCTAGTATTATAGCCTCTCTGGGTTATTTTGGTTATCCAGGGAGGTTTCTGAGGCTATTTGTGTAGTAACTTGACGTATTTTTGTCTAGACGAGGGACATTCCTCTTGATAATTAATTTTTAACGGCTGTATTGATGTTAATGAATAATGACAACCCGGTTCAAGTAAAAAAAAACGGCCTTCAAACACTGAATCGGATATCCGTCGTTCTTAATTCCTTCTGTCACGAACCCTTGTGTCTCACTCTGAAAAAACTCTTAGGCTACATATGTAACGCTGCGCTTGACTCAAGCGGTGCTCCGTCCAAGTGAGGAATAGCTGCATTACTTCACAGAGAAGGAAAAACTAAAATCCGAGCCGTGACGGATCATACTAGTTGCAAAATACAGTACAGATGACTTTGAGAGTTTGACAGTTTTTCCGCCGCTATGACATCGTTTTCTATCACCATAGTGAGACAGTACGTGAGGATGGCAACCATATTCGATTTAGAATTTTTAAGGCATTAGATGTATAATGAGGGATAATTTTTAGTCCGGATTATCAGGACTCTTAACTACCATTTATTGAGTTCTGAATTTTAAACTTATGACATAGTTCTTTCTTTCTCTTTCTTTCTTTCTCCACTGAAATCCCTCCTGTAATTAAGGAGCACCTAGTTGGTTTAAAGTTTATTGAAAATTTTCACCAATGCGTTTTTGAAAAAAAATTAGTTCCTTTAAGAGTTATCGGCCCTCAAAGTTTACATTGAAGTCTGTGGAAAAACTATTTCATCCATATTTTCCAAGCAAATGATAAGGGCTCAAATATGGATGGGGCTATTTCTGACTAATTTCATTTGATAGATTTTTGTTAGGAAACAGCAGTTTAGTGCCCCTTCGATGGGCACTGCTGGGGGGGGGGATGGCTGAATATTCCGCCACTGAGTCCACCGTATAGATCCTCTGCAATTGATTTTTAAAGTATTATCTATCAAGGGGAGATAACTCCTAAAATAACCCCATTAAAAATTTCCCTTTTCCGATGCCTACCGTCATAGTACAAAAGTTTTTGCAACATCAAAAACGATCGAGAAATATCAATATTATGGTAAAACTGGCCCACGATAAATACTAGAGTACTTACCTTATGGTCAGTTGTACCACGAAGTCCCGAACCATCACTGCAGCCGTGAATTCCCGGAGTACGGTGAACTGCAACTGCTCTGTATTGGTGCTGGTTTAAGACTTACCCAGAATTCTTCAACGGTCGAGTAAATGACGTAATATAGCGCACGTAATGTTTAGCGCCAACTACTACACTCCTCCCCCTTTTATTTGAGGACTCTGGGTACAGTCTCTCAAATAATCATACCTTGGAGTTTGCACCCAAAGGTTTTTCATACTTTCATGAATAATTAATTAGCTGGGCCTTTTAGCCATACAGTTACAAATAATCTTTCTCAGTTATTATCATATTTGACCTAGAACAGAGGTAAGACCCACATTTGCATGTTGCCTCCTGCTGTTCTCTAACTGTACTTTAACCTTGACCAATGGAGAACATAAGTATGGCCCACAATGCATGTTACCTCCTATTGTTCTCCCACTACAGTAGTTTCAACTTAACCGACAGAGAACATAAGTATGACCCACATTTGTGTGTTGTTCCCTTATGGTCTCTGACATCAATGATGGTGTCAGGAAATGCCTCAAACCAACATGGATCATTAGAAGCTCTATTCTGTGTATAGATCCCTATGCCAGCTATCATCAGCAATTTCAACACACCCACCCTAATGTCATTTTGAGGAGGACCAAGATGCATGACCCTGGTCACTCTCAAAATTACAGGCTATGACCTTCAGTTGGGCACATATGTCTCCAAGCTGAAGTTCCAGAGCCGACACCCTTTTCTCTAGGTCAGAGGACTGTGGACAGTCTGTCATGCCTACACTAGAGACTCTGTATGACACTGGGAATGGTTCATGACCTTTGTATGTGATTTCCTTATAATCATGGTCTCCAGAATAAGGACTACAGACCACTCCCTTATCCTCTACCTTTGAAATGGCCAGATGATTAAACTGATAGTGTTTAATTCTATCTATAACTTCCAGAATACTGCTCAAATTCAGGTTCACCGCAAACTGCCCAGCATTTTGGTCCAGGCATCCGTGGCAAATCCTGTAAATTACTTGCTTATTTTGGAAGTCATTTGGCAAGCCTTGGAATACTTTTGCAGCAACTTGCTGCACACGATCACTCCATTCCTCCAAGCTTTCATCTGGGTTTTGAACCAGGGTGCTAAATTTTACCTGTGCGGTTTCTGGCAGTTCACAATCCCCAAATCTCATCTCTAATTTTGTCATCAAGTCAGCAAACCTTACACCAGGGTCTCTGTTTACCACACTTGTGTAAAATTCACTGGCCTGACCTTCCAAGCACCAGCAAAGATACCCTCTGCTTTCCAATTCAGTCCACTGTTTTGCTTGAGCAAATACAGTGAATTTCATTTTGAAAGCTTCCCAGTTGTCTATCCCATTATATCTAATGGTTTTGGGAATAGACTCTAAGTTTCTTTCCATAGATTCTACAAGTCTCAGTTCGGATTCATCTGAAATCCCTTGATCTTGACTTGTAGCGACCTCAATGAATTCTGGGGCTTGGGTCTGATTGTATACGATCTGGTCTTGGCCATGAGGTTCAATATTAGAAACCAGGGACCCATTTCTCTCATTTGGACCCCTTTCTTCAGTTGTTCCCATTTGATTTCTGTTCGCATGTGGACAATTTTGAACTGGATAGGGAGCATATATCTGCCTATTGGCAGCTATGTCATTTGGTAGATCAGCCCACCTAGGGTCAAAACAATCCATATACGGAACATTGTACTGGTTGTACATAGGCGGTGGCATTGGAAACCATGGACATCCATATCCAGGATACCAACCTGGTGGTCCTAGGGGGGCAAATATGGGAGGGTACCCCCAATTTGGTATAGGCTCTGGATATCTGGGATACATGGTTTCATGTACCTCTCTACTCATCCCTTCTCCATTAATAGGTCCTGTTGGAGGAAACTTTACCTGCTGTGTGGGTGTGACACCTCTGATTTCATAATCAAAGGGCACTCCATGCGACCTTTGACCTCCATAGAAGCCCTGGTAGGGGTTCCATATGGGCTCATTTCCATATGACTCCACAGAGGAGCCCACTCCAGATTTTTGTTCTTTTTCAACAAAGAATTCATTTGATCCTTGATCAATGACCTTCCTATAAGTATCTGGACATCTCTCCATTCTACTTTCAGAACATATACTGTTTTCCTCATTATAACTTTGAACTTCTTGCAGGTTCTGTTCATTTTCAGAGTTTGTAAATTCAGTAGCCATATTCCAATATAATATGTATTTATTATCTAATAGATATGATAATCTGTCTCTGATATTATATAATTTAATGATGAGGAAAATCTACCCAAATTGCAAGGTCGAACACACAAACACATTTGCATTAATGTGAACCCCTTACAGTATATAAAATGCAACAATATACGACAATTCAATAAATAGTGTTATGACAAGTCGGAGGAAATTCTGTAAAGATCCAGAAACTGATCCTGAACAAATAAAATCGAAATCTACACAGAATAAATATTTCACAAATTTATACAATGTTTGCAATATATTACACTGTCAGTTTTACAGTTGACCCTTCCAAAGTTGCGCTGCATTGACCGAATCGCAGTGTACGTGACACCTGTCCAATCAATCAACCCGATTACGGAAGGAAGACGCATATAAATAACAGCATAAAAGTTGAGAATTGACAAAATATATTCTTTTTCACAAGTTCAGAAGCTGTTACCTTCACGCTTTACTTCCAAAATTGCATCTATTTTGACCGACGCTCAGCATGAGACCGGCCCGATCAATCAACACTTTTAAGGAAGAAAAGAGGACAAACAACAGCAAAATGTCACAGTATTTTGGATGAAATAACTCCTTATTAACTTCCACAAACAATTTCGGAACTATGATCTGTCCAATGAACAACCACAGCCCAATTTATGTTGTGCGAAGAAGAAGTTCGGCCGAAAAGTTCCGAATTCCACAAGATCAATTAAAAAATGAGATGAGTCAATAATCTGATTTAAAATGAAGTAACTGAACAATATTGGTCCAATACCTCAACAAATACTTAAGTTTCTAATAATTTCCCAGCTCACCTGTCGTGAACCAAGAAGCAGACGACACCTGTGATCGCCGTCCTGAATGTAAACAAATTATGTTCAGCAAGATTCAGACCCTGCTCGCAGCGCCAATATGGTAAAACTGGCCCACGATAAATACTAGAGTACTTACCTTATGGTCAGTTGTACCACGAAGTCCATTCCATCACTGCAGCCGTGAATTCCCGGAGTACGGTGAACTGCAACTGCTCTGTAATGGTGCTGGTTTAAGACTTACCCAGAATTCCTCAACGGTCGAGTAAATGACGTAATATAGCGCACGTAATGTTTAGCGCCAACTACTACAATATTTTGGACGTGATTTCATTCATTACATTGTATATCTAATACCTTTAGTAGGGTTTGAACACCAAGATGGTGGCGGCATTATTTGTTTTCTCGCTTCCTAGGAAAAGTACAGTCTTAACTCCCTTAAAACATTTGATACTCTGATTGATATATATCAATATGCATTTGAGTACCCTGATAAAGTTTGAATAATTTCTGGCGTCATTTGAAGAAATTATGGTGATTTTCGAAATTTAGGACTTTGGGAGTTCTATCCATGAGCAAACCATGACATCATTTCGACGTTATTGGGAAAAATGGCATCACAAACCTTTGCATTCAAAATGCCATAAAAACATTATTACTAAACGTATTGCATTGAAACTTAGCATGTATAAAATAGAAAATCAATCTTCATCACGGTGTATTCATTGACAAATTTACATTACAGGAAAGCAGATGTCACTTCATTGAAAATGGACGATTTTGGAAGAAAAAAATTGGAAAATATAAAGCCTTGTAATATTTTAATCCTAAATTCAATTTTTCCCATTTAATCAAGAAATCATCTCTGGATATTCTTAATAATTTTGATAGTTTTTGACAAAGATTCATCCACAGGATTTCTAATAATTAAGTAGCAACTACAGTAAATTGGATCGAAATTGCACACATAAACCAACAGTGTCATCTTTTATTTAAGTATCCTGCCTGTGTTTAAAACACAATTCATCTTATTTTTTCCATATGTAAGTGCAATACATTTATGGATATTTTGGAAGTTAAATCAAAATTAATTTCTAATAGCTTTACGAGAACTGGAATGACACTTTCTATATTATGACGTCATCAAGAAATTCACAAAAGCGTCGATTAATGCATATTTCAAAGTCTCGTAGAAAATTTTCCTGTGGATAGAATCAAATGTAAGTTTGTATAGTCAAGGACAGGCAAGAAATATATAATTTCAGAAATTTTTAGAAAACTTGAATTTGGCGTCCAAGTGTTCAATACCTCCTTAAGTCATAATTATTTCAATACTCTTGCACGTGTCTGTTTACAATGCTGTTGCTTATTGTTACTCTGGCAAGTGAACAACAGCACAGTAAACGTCCACATCATGCAAGATGGACAAAAGAGATTACTGGTGTCAAAGCCGTAACCGAACGATTTTGAAGGTTTATTCAGAATATCTTCGTTGTTTTGATGAATTGAGACATGAAACTTGGAACAAATAATGGTTATTTCTTATTTTTCATTTTAGCCTGTAGATTTCTATTTTAGCCTGTGGTCAATAAAGTTAATTTCAGTGCCTGAAAATGTACGTGTATATTATCTTAATCAAGCTTTCTGGAACCATCGTTTTTAATGAGCAGCTGTAGTTGGGTTACCCCATAAGGTTTATCTTATATTTTGACGATTTTGTACTGCACCCTTGCATGTACATGTTTGTATCTCCACACCAGAACAGAATGATTTTGTAACTGATATGCTGTATGTAACCATAATCTTTATTTTTACATGTGAGTAGAGTCACTTTCATTTAATTCTCCTCCATAACACTTTACAATATTTCACAGTTTTCACATCTTTATATTTTATATTTGTAGTGGGGAGACATCTTACAACAAAGATGGTATCATTCAAGGTAAGTAAAAGTTGACACTTTCAGATACAGAACATCATGTACATTGCTCTTTGTAGTGGTCAAATGGCCATCATCATCTGTCATAAAGTTTTGGCCTTTAATTCTGTATTTAAAGCTGTACAGAGTTTCCATATAGTATAAAGGTACTGCAACAGTTGTCATGGAACAAATGTTGCAAATTCAAGAAGAGAGGGGATCTCCAACAACACTTGATTGCAGTACCCACAATAAAACACCAAAACACTCCATGTAAAAACACAGAGATGACACACACAGCAAGAGATGCAAAAAGTAACTCCAAAATTAACACAGAAACATAAAACACAAAAACGTACCTCACATAAACCAACGAGACCAATTTTGGCAACTCGGGTCATCTGCTTCGCCAATAGCAAATGGTATGGTTTGTACATTTTTGTATTCCAACCATTGTAGAAAAAATTATTTATTCAAGAGATCATATATTTTATTTTTGCCGTGTCGTACCGTAAGAAGATACTAAGTGTACACTTTCTTTTGACTTACCGGTGTTTCTTATTATTAAAGGACAAACAGACATTCCGCTATCAGAGACAGGACATGTACAGGCTGGACTGGTGGCAGAGAGACTGAAGGACCGACGGTTCACACATGCGTTTACAAGTGATCTAGCCAGGGCCAATCAAACAGCAGAAACCATCATGAAAGAAAACAGAGTCAGTAGCATTGACTTACAGAGGGATAAAAGGCTTAGAGAAAGAGTATGTACGACAGGTGTGATAGATTGCCTTTGTGATCAGTAGTACTATACCAGATGAGGTTTGACAAGGGTTTGAGTGAAAGTTTTGAATAAAATAAGCTTATACAAATATTGTAACTGAAAACTGACCCATTAATTTATATTTGTTGTGTTCAGTGTATCAACTATTCTGTATGACATGGCCATATGATATTAAGAAACTGATTTGTTTAAATCATACATTGTATAGTTTGAGGTTTGATAATGTTGTAAATGTCAATTTCAGTACAAAATTTATTTTATATACAATTTTCAGAAGTTTGGTGAATTTGAAGGCAGGACGGTTCAGGATCTGAAAGCTAAAGCCAAGGAAGTTGTAGGTCCAACACGAAGCTGGATGGAATACAATCCACAGGGAGCCGAGACTTACAGTCAGGTAGTTATTCTTAACATACACTTAAGTAATAGTTCATACATAGTTTATCAATGACATGAGGAGGACCCTCAACGATTGATTTTAGGATCAAAAGGTCAAGGTCAAACTAGGCAAATGAGGATAAATCTGTCTCAGGTCCATAAGTTAATCCCCTTTCACAATAGTCCATTTTCCAAAGAATATTTATGACTAATTTTGAACCTTGATTTTATATGCACAGACACCAGACATCACATCATTTGGCAACATTTTCAATTATTTGAATTGGGCTGTCATGATTCACCATGGTTCTGCGAATCATCACGGTTCTTGACGACGGTTCGATACATGATACGAGAAGAGGCCGTATCGTTGATTTATGGTTTGTTTTCGGCATTTAGTTTTATCTTTAAAAAATTAACATGGCCACTCTCGGCGTCGAGTCGTCAAATATAACTTTAAAAGACGCTCCTGTTTTCTAGTCAATACAATAATTCTCAAAGCATTCAAGTTATGAATTATCTTAATTTGTTGTTTTTAAACTTTTTTTATTAAAATATCTGACGAATTACAGAAATGCTTTCATTATATACATTAAAAATGATGTATTGGGAAATAGGAATCATATCATGAGTAACTATCGTGATACGTATTGTATCGTGAGCTTAGAGTATCATGACTGCCCTATATTTGAACACACTGACTTTTTGAGTTGTCATGTTTTCTATTGTGACATCACAATGAAAATATCGCCAAATATTATGATGTCTAGTGTCTGGCCACCAAGTGAATCTACTTGAAAATCAACTATTGGCACATGACCACTTTACAACACTTTGCGATCAAAATACTTTGGCTTTGCAGAATCTGTTGCATACGTTGCAGGATCTCTTGCAATTGTTGCTTATGTTTTAGTGGTCACATCAAGTTGCATCAGAATAGTGGACATGTCAGATGCAACCTTATGTGATACAAATAATTACAATTCAGTGCACGAATGTCAGTGCGAATGTTGCACAATGTTCTGTGTTCTAACTTGAGTGTTTTACAACCAAGAGACTGTTGCTGAACGTGTTGCGTGTAATCATGATCATTTACCATCATAGTATGATTTATCAGCTTCAAATTTCCATGATTTGCCAGTAGTATATATACCCTGTGTAAGCATCTTTTTTTTTCATTCACTGACCACAATTGACCATCTTTTAGGCAACACAATAAAGTCATAAATGTGCGGTATACAATTGTATATGACCACTCTGACTCACTTGAGCATTTGTACGATCAAACATATGATCAAATGAGTGTCCCATGTCCAATTCATTGCCAATGATTCAGTTGGACGTCCTTTCACTTGATCATGTTGATCGATTGCACAATCCTTTCGCATTATCATACAAAACTTGCTGTTATTACACGACAGTTGCATAAAGACGCAAGATTTTATGTGTTTGCATCACACAACAGTCACTTTAGATTGTGAGTCTGTTTTGCTGTTATTTTTTCATATGTGATTATTTCAGCAACAGTTTACGATACAAATCTAAATTTTTTTATTGCATGAATATTCCGATTGTGCGTCAATTGTGAAGGGGGTTTTACTTTAGGCATTTCTTGATTAATACTAATAGTGATGGTACCTCATGAATATGATTTGTCTCTGATCTTAATTACTTGGTGGCGATCTATAAAATTAACCTTGAAATCAATGTACATGCACCAGGTATGTTTAATCAGATACCATTATAACATGTGTAATTGTCTAGCTGGATTGCAAAGCAATTCTGGTCTATAGACTAACAATGTCTGTCTGTCTGTCCGTCTGTCTGTCTGTCTGCCGTCAACATTTTGGTTAAAGTTTCTGGTTGAGGCAAAATCTAAGGAACTATATGCAGTAGAAACTTTATAAGTAATATTTATTTATTTATTTTTATTTAAAGTCGGCACTGTGTACATAAATAACAAAGAACATAAGCTCTGTAGAGCTTTTACAACCGACATGGTTGCTTGAAGCTTGCCAATCACAAGACCTTTCAATTTATGCTTTAACATTTGACCTAGTGACCTTGACCTTGAACTTTGACCCAGTTAAAGATTTTGGTTAAAGTTCCTGGTTGAAGCAAAATCTATGGAACTATATGCAGTACATGTAGAAACCTTATATTATACATTTAGGTTGCCCATGACGAGACCTTTCAATTTTTGGCGTAACATTTGACCTAGTGACCTTGATCTTGGACTTTGAACTAGTTGAAGATTTTGGTTAAAATTTCTGGTTTAGGCAAAATTTAAGGAACTGTATGCAGTAGAAACTTTATATTATACAAGTAGGTTGCCTCTTACAGGACCTCTCAATGTATGCTGTAATATTTTACCTAGTGACCTTGACACAGTTGGTGAGAAAAACTTACTTTGCAATCCGACCATACTGTCTTTAGCAGTGTTTTATTTTTGGCCGGATTGCAAAGCAATTCCGGTCTATAGATTGACGATGTCCGTCTGTCCGTCTGTCCGTCTGTCTGTCTGTCCGTCCGTCTGCCGTCAACATTTTGGTTAAGGTTTCTGGTTGAGGCAAAATCTAAGGAACTATATGCAGTAGAAACTTTATATTATACATGAAGCATGCCCATGACAAGACCTTTCAATTTATGCCATAACATTTGACCTAGTGACCTTGACCTTGGACTTTGACCTAGTTAAAGATTTTGGTTAAAGTTTCTGGTTGAGGCAAAATCTAAATAACTATATGCAGTAGAAACTTTATATTATACATGAAGCTTGCCCATGACAAGACCTTTCAATTTATGCAATAACATTTGACCTAGTGACCTTGACCTTGGACTTTGACCTAGTTAAAGATTTTGGTTAAAGTTTCTGGTTGAGGCAAAATCTAAGTAACTATATGCAGTAGAAACTTTATATTATACATGAAGCTTGCCCATGACAAGACCTTTCAATTTATGCCGTAACATTTGACCTAGTGACCTTGACCTTGGACTTTGACCTAGTTAAAGATTTTGGTTAAAGTTTCTGGTTGAGGCAAAATCTAAGTAACTATATGTAGTAGAAACTTTATATTATACATGAAGCTTGCCCATGACAAGACCTTTCAATTTATGCCGTAACATTTGACCTAGTGACCTTGACCTTGGGCTTTGACCTAGTTAAAGATTTTGGTTAAAGTTTCTGGTTGAGGCAAATTTAAGTAACTATATGCAGTAGAAACTTTATATTATACATGAAGCTTGCCCATGACAAGACCTTTTAATTTATGCCGTAACATTTGACCTAGTGACCTTGACCTTCGACTTTGACCTACTCAAAAATTTTGATTAAAGTTCCTGGTTTAAGCAAAATCTATGGTACTGTATGCAGTAGAAACTTTATATTATTAATGAAGCTCGCCAATGACAAGACCTTTCAATTTATGCCGTAACATTTGACCTAGTGACCTTGACCTTGGACTTTGACCTAGTTAAGGATTTTGGTTAAAGTTCCTGGTTTAAGCAAAATCTATGGAACTGTATGCAGTAGAAACTTTATTTTATACATGTAGGTTGCATCTGACAAAACCTTTCAATTTATGCTGTATTATTTGACATATTGACCTTGACCCAGTTGGTGACAAAAACTTACTTTGCAATCCGGCCATACCGTCTTTAGCGGTGTTTTATTGATTTGTAAATTGTATAAGGTGAATAGTAATTGTAACTTTTTTTTTAATGCCAACAGGATTATTTACAATCTAATAAAACTTTGCATACATGTTTGAGGCCGCTTAATTTCTGATACATGTACATGTATAATATGTGTTTTAGGTCAAATGTCAAGGTCATGAAACTGAAGTGATACTAGTATTGCAGGGATATTTGACTTTGTGCAATATGAAATTCATATGCATCCAAATGAAACTCTAAAAATCAGATAACTATTGTCTTGATTTCCGTATCATTTCTGTTTGTTTTAATTTTTGGCCGGATTGCAAAGCAATTCCGGTCTATAGATTGACGATGTCCGTCCGTCTGTCCGTCCGTCCGTCCGTCCGTCTGTCCGTCTGCCGTCAACATTTTGGTTAAAGTTCCTGGTTTAAGCAAAATCTATGGAACTGTATGAAGTAGAAACTTTATATTATACATGTATGTTGCCCATGACGAGATCTTTCAATTTATGCCGTAACATTTGACCTAGTGACCTTGACCTTGGACTTTGACCTAGTTAAAGATTTTGGTTAAAGTTCCTGGTTTAAGCAAAATCTAAGGAACTGTATGCAGTAAAAACCTTATATTATACATTTAGGTTGCCCATGACGAGACCTTTCAATTTATGCCGTAACATTGGACCTAGTGACCTTGACCTTGGACTTTGACCTAGTTAAAGATTTTGGTTAAAGTTCCTGGTTTAAGCAAAATCTAAGGAACTGTATGCAGTAGAAACTTTATATTATACATGTAGGTTACCCATGATGAGACCTTTCAATTTATGCCGTAACATTTTACCCAGTGACCTTGACCTTGAACTTTGACCTAGTTAAAGATTTTGGTTAAAGGTCTTGGTTTAAGCAAAATCTAAGGAACTGTATGCAGTAGAAACCTTATATTATACATGTAGGTTGCCCATGATGAGACCTTTCAATTTATGCCGTAACATTTTACCCAGTGACCTTGACCTTGAACTTTTACCTAGTTAAAGATTTTGGTTAAAGTTCTTGGTTTAAGCAAAATCTAAGGAACTGTATGCAGTAGAAACCTTATATTATACATTTAGGTTGCCCATGACAAGACCTTTCAATTTATGCTGTAACATTGGACCTAGTGACCTTGACCTTGGACTTTGACCTGTTAAAGACTTTGGTTAAAGTTCCTGGTTTAAGCAAAATCTAAGGAACTGTATGCAGTAGAAACTTTATATTATACATGTAGGTTACCCATGATGAGACCTTTCAATTTATGCTGTAACATTTTACCCAGTGACCTTGACCTTGAACTTTGACCTAGTTAAAGATTTTGGTTAAAGTTCCTGGTTTAAGCAAAATCTAATGAACTGTATACAGTAGAAACTTTATATTATACATGTAGGTTGCCTCTGACAAGACCTCTCAATGTATGCTGTAATATTTGATGTAGTGACCTTGACCCAGTTGGTGACAAAAACTTACTTTGCAATCCGGCCATACCGTCTTTAGCGGTGTTTTATTCACTTCTTGTTTCATTTCACAAAAAGCTTCACGACAGAGCAAGTGCCTTCTTGCATGAACTCTGCATAGAAATTTTTTCATCTGTTCATGATGGAGTGGGAACTGATCTTAACAGAAAATCACCAAGAGATGGTACATGTTTTTTGGGGAACACTGCAACAGATTCATCTATAGAAGAAAACGGCTTCGATAACAAGTATGCAAAGAGGAGAAAACAGGATGGCGAAATGATGAAGAGTCAAATAAAACATCAGATCTTGCCTAGTTTAAATGATACGTCTTTTGAAAAAGAGGAATTTGCAGTCTCAACTGATAAAAGTAAAAGTAAAGATGTGGAGGATGATGATGAATGGATAAAATTTGAAGAGAAAGAGGATTCAAAGTTGAACGTGGATAGAACATGTAAGGAGAAATTAGACACAAAAGAAGATTCAAAAAATAGTAGGAAAGACAAATGTTCAAGAGGTTTATCTTCGTCAGTGCTAGATCTCGACAAGGAAGACTCGAAGAAAGTGAAGATAAGCTCATCAATAGAAGACAGCCGTATAGACGATAGAGACTGTGAGTCACACTTAGCTGCTGACGTACTGTTAGTAAGTCATGGAGGGTTCATCAAAGAACTCCTCAAATATTTTACTCAGGATCTCGGTTGTGAGCTGCCAGGCGGGAACAACCTGGCCTTTAGGATATGTCAGAACTGTAGTATCTCCAAGTTTATTGTATCTATGTCTCAGAGTGTAAAGCTTCCTTCTATAAAGTGCCTTTATCTCAATGAGAAAGATCACCTCAAAGGGATGGAGGATACAACAGGACATTACTGAATCCTTATATTGTTGTGAGCTCAATATGTATGTAATTGAATGGTTTCTGAGTGATATGAGCTACAATCATGTTTTTCATTATGTAATTTGGATTTTGCTACCTGTGTTCAAAATCAGCAAAATTATTTGTCAAATAAACATATAGAGAGGAGATATTTCATATATATTAAACTAGAAAACAACAGCATCATTTCTCATTGAACTTCATATTTAGAATTAATAGCTGTGTTACAAGAAGTACATAAGTAATGATTTGTGATTTAAATGTTATAGGAAAGGTTAAGGTTCAAGACAGGTACAAGGTCATAAATGTGATTAAAAGTGTATATAAGTACTACAAAATGTTAAGATACATGTACATTATGCTCAAGTGGCATGAGAGAAAAATGATGTAGATTTTGAATGGAACGTATTTTGGTGTAGGATGAAAAATATTGAATTTTGAAATATATATTTTGTCATACAGATTTTTGTTTACCAAATGATGTATGCCCTTGCCATCGAAAGAAAAGGTGTATCAAAGGTTTCAAAATACGTAATGTAAGGTTGTAGACAGAGTTTGTCACATGGATGATGGAATACAACAGTGAAAATGAAAGCTACATCACATACCATTCAAATACTATGCTGATTAAAAGCAGTCACGAAGGACCCCACTGTAGACTATAAGACACACTATAATGTATGTTATGTAGTACATTTATTTGGAATTGCACACAAATTCCAATGGACTCATAGAGTGTAGGATTTCTTATACCAATTTATGTAATCTTTTGGATGTGTAATCTTTTAGTGCTTAGCAACAATTTTGTGATTTAAGGCCATGACATCATTGGGTTCTAAGATGCAGTAGTGTCATGTATTACTGAAATCCAAGCAAGCACGGAAAAGTTTGAAAAGTTTTCACCATACATGTACATTTGCACTGTAATCTTGACTTGCAGATATGACCTTGTTTCCAGGTCATGTCACATCTTTAGCCTTAAACAAGTCTGTCAAATATATTTTTAAATCCATGGAAAGTTGTGGCACAAATGGATTTACATGTACTTACTTTTTGCACCTTGACCTTGTCTTGCTTCAAGGTCATGCAACATACTTGGGATCAAAGCAATAATTCTCCAGTACATGATTAGCTGAGCTGCAGGTGGGTGGGATTGGGGGCGTCAAATATTGGTTTCCAGATCATTCCTCCCATATGTAAAATGCTATTGCATTGAAGCATCATACACTTACCCACCATGAATCAAGGATGCCCTTCATGGATCATAGGTCTTCGACTACTGAAAATGGTTTCCCTAACATAACCAAGTGTGTATTGCACATATCAACATGAAACTTGCCATGAATGTTCCCCATGGATCAAGCTCGTAGTGTTTTGATTTTGATTATGATTTCTAGGTCATAACTGAGTGTACATATATATTGCACCTATTGACATGTTTACCACAGGTCAAGGATGCCATCTATTGATTATGAGGTCCAAAGGTCAAGGTCATAGGAATTTGATTATTGAAAATGGTTGTAACTGAGTGTGTATTGCACCTATCAAGATGAAACTTGCCAGGAGTCGAGGATATACCCTATTTATTTTAGGTTTCAAATGTCATGGTCATTTGATTTTGGTGATTGAAAATGGCTTCCAGTTCATAATCAAGTATGTATCACATCTTAGTTTAATCATGTTTAATTTCAAGAAAATGAAAAATGGATTGGACAAAAGTTTGTACAACATTATATAATGCTCTCTCCTATCCCATCTATTGACATGAACTTTCCAGGAATGTTCCCGTTGAGTGAAATGGTATCCAGTTCATAACATGGTGTGTATTACACCCATAGACATGGAACTTGTTAGAAGTGTTCCCCTTGAGTCAGGGAAGTACTCTATTGATTTTGGGGTCAAAGGTCAGGGTCAAATGACTGATCTTTGAAAATGGTTTCAAGGTTATAACTGAAACTCAGTTATTGCTTCTACTGACTTTCCAGAAATGTTTCCCGTGAGTCAAGGATATTCACTATAGATCCTACCTAGGGTCCAAAGATCAAGGTCATTGGACTTTACTTATTGAAAATGATTTTCCAATCACGATTAAGTATGTAATGTAACAATCACCATGAAGCTTACCAGAAAATCACGATTCTGAGGGTCATACATGTAAGACTTTGATAATTGAAAAAAATAATGGTTTCCCTATCATTACGGAGTGTGTTTTGTGCGTATCATCATGAAAGAAACAATTGAAAGTTTCTGTGTAACTTATCCCTTTGAATAAGAGAAACATGTATATCAAATATTACACTGTATAAAACAATTTTGATATGATATCATATGATTTCTGAAATATGGCTTTTCTTTTTTCATAAAAGTCACATTATTCTTTATAACTGGGTCTTTTATAAAGCAGTGACCGTAAAATGTATATTATATACACACTCATTTTCATTAATAAGTATTACTCAGAACAATTAAAAATTGAGGACAACTATAATCCGTGTATAGCAATATTGAAGGAAATGTTGCCATAGTAACCGTTTTTGATGTTTTTTTTGTTTTTTTTTTGTTTTGTTTTTTTTTTGTTTTTTGTTAAAATGAGAAATTTCCCCACTCTTATTTTTACATTGCTTTAAAGTCCTAACTCGTTATCATTAATAAGTATTACTCAAAACAATTAGAAATGGAGGAAAACTATACTCCATGTATAGCAATATCGAAGGAAATGTTGCCATAGTAACCGTTTTTGATGTTTTTTTTTTCTGTTAAAAGGAGAAATTTCCCCACTCTAATTTTTACATTGCTTTAAAGTCCTAGGGTGATATTTTTAAGATGAAATGCACCTGAACTCCAGATCACTCTGCTGTTCTATACATGCTGTAAACTTGGCAAAATAATGCAATAAGATATAATATACACTTTTCAAGTCAAACTTATGCCCCCTTTTTATCTTGTTTGAGAAATAACAACTAGCTAGTCGTGGTTTATTGTCCAGTAATTCCACGAGTCGCATGAACCAATCATTATCACCGAGCCGCGAAGCGGCGAGGTGATAATTTGATTGGTTCATGTGACGAGTGGAATTAGTGGAAAATGAATGCATGCAGATGCATCTGGAAATACTTTGTGCAATGTAGGTACAGATGCTGGTCATGGGACAGTGAGCGCTGTCATCTCTGATGGCCCTATATGTTTTCCCTTCTGACCGTGACCTTGGAGTTTGACCTACAGGTACTTAAAAAATTTAACATTGGCTATAACCTTTAAAAGGTATACTGTACATTTGTAAGTGATTAATGGAATCTATCACCGGGTGTGAGCATTGACAAGGAAATCCAACCCAATTAAGTGTCCGGGATTTACTTGTACCATGACGAGGCTTGCCGATTCATGGACAAAAGCAAATCACGGACACGAGGGTTGGATTTCCTTGTAAATGATCACTCCCGGCGATTGATTATTTTTCTCCCTATGTCTGAAAAACGTCAAAATAATTTTTCCTATACATTTCTGCCATCTTTTGATCAAGACTGAAGCGACGCAGCGCGTCTTTTATCACGTCATATAGTCAACGTCGCACGTGTAGGATATCATCCACTCCTGTGGATGATCGATTTGTCATTTTGCACTTTTTATGAGGATGAATCTGTGAATATGGGAGAAATATTTCTCAGTTTACATTATGTATAGCTGTTTCATTGCCAAAGATTTGTTTTTTGGGTTTTTTTTAACAGATTTTTTTTTAACTCTCTCAGACTTGTGTACACATATATCACCTGCACTGCGGTTCAATATTTGGGAACTTGTTCCAACTATATAGCCCTACAGTCCCATTGAAAGCGTCCACCCCCGAGGGGGGGGGCATTTGAGTTTCTGGATCCACCCTGATACTTCTCACCCAGTGGCGGATCCAGAGTGGCAAGCGGGGGGGTTTTGTATCGACCCAAAGGGTCGATTCGAGGCACGAAGTGCCGAGCGGGGGAGGGTACGGGAGGGGGCTGCCCCCTCCTGTAGGTGGGGGTCCGGGGGGCCTCCCCCGGAATTTTTTTTGAAAAAATGGAATGAAATGGTGCATTCTGGAGCACATTTTCTCCTTACCTTCTCGAATATTCAGACCATTTTTCCACTCAATTTATGTGGTTAATAAAGATATAAGTAAAATAATTTCTCCTTTACTGCTGGGAGGGGCGTAGCCAGTGTGTTTTCGATGTGAACGTCTATAAAGAAGGATTGGACCAAGAAATTCAGCTGTCCGGGGGGCACAGACACTTTTTGGGGGATGACTTGCGAGGCCCAAAGGGTCAAGTGGGGACAGTATGGAAATATGTTACCCATCCCCTTGAAGGGGGTCCCCCGTGAAAATTTTGAAAAAAAAATGAAGCAAATTGCTGATCTCTGGAGTGTATTTGAGCTGAATTTAGATGGGATAACGCATATGATTCGATGTCAGCAGACGATGAACCTAAGATGAAGAAAACTTGAGATGTGAACATGACATTCCCTAAATACTTATATATGTACGTCCACATAAAGTCTTTCCAATCGACCGCTCGCACTTTGTTAGCGATCGTTGTATCATGCGCGGATACAGCATTTTTGGTCAGAGGGGGTCCAAAATTTAAGGAAGTCTACCTATCATGTAGGTACATATATATCGGTGCACATGATGGGGAGGGGGCAATTTTGTTAGCGTTCTTTTCACGTGTATTTTCATGAAAAATTGGCGAGCGTAGCGAGCCAGAAATTTTTTTAGATATGAAATATTACTTTGTCTTGATTTTATCGAGATGATTATTTATAACACTGAATATTTCACTCCTTATATCGGCGAGCGGAGGGAATTTCATGAGAATGAATAGAGTAGAGATGTGTCATTTTCCAAATAATCAGACATCTTAAAATGACAAAACCTTGAAAAAGATGAAGGAGGTTACATCCTATGAAGTAAGGGACTGTTCAAAATACGAGTTCCTGAGACCCAAGACAATTATATAAAATTACTTAGTATGAACAATTGATAATAATTAAGGAATTTTGCAGAAAAAATAGTTTTGTATTTGTAAATGGCGAGCGAAGCGAGCTGAAATTTTAGGTTTCAAAGCCCTTTCATGCATTTTAGACCCATTTCAATTAGAAATGGGCCAAAGCTGGACCCTACCTCCGAAAATCTCAGGGGAGGGGGGTCCAGACCCCCGGACCCCCCTCTGGATCCGCGCATGGTTTTACTGATTTCTAGTGAAACACGAGAAAATGACGAAAAATGCATTCAAATCGGTGGTTTCTGGTGTGTCTTTGATCTATTTCTGAACAGTAGTTTGCTTTAAATACTATTTCAAAAGACCCTCCCCCCTTTTTTCGCGAGACGATGTGGACGTTTTTGCGTACAGATGTACGCCTGGCTTCGCCCCTGGCTTGTTGATTTGTCCTTGCTGTAACATGTACTTAGAATATTGGTACGATATATATCGAGTAAAAAATGTTGAGTATCATTGGGTTTTGACTTTGAAAATATATAGGCCCCCGGAGCATATTCGAGCTATATATAAATTACAAATTACAATGTTAAATATTTGCCCATTTTTCCGATTATTTCAAAGTATGGTTTTAACAAAATTTGTAGATGACAAAAATACTCAAACTGGGTATTTGAGGACAGAAACATGTTTTGCAAATTATTTGAACATGTTCATATTATAGTATTTGTTAATGTTAATTTTCGGGAATAAAATAAACAGAAAACCCCCTCTGCGACGTACATTACAAAAACTTCGCGATTGTCTGTACGAATCCACAAATACGCCGAATGATACGGTATCGAATCGATATGCGATAGAATGTATCAGAAAATTTTTGTAAATTTTGTTTCAAAATAGTGAATTCTGGTGGACATTAAGCAATTTTTTATCACTCAGTTTGCAGGGTTTTTTCCGAGTGCTAATGTTACCAAAAAAAAATAAAAATTGGGAAACCGGGGGGGTTTTCCCGAACCCCCCCAAACCCCCCTAAATCCGCCCTTGTCACCCCCTTCTCACCCCCACTGATACTTGATATTAGTGTACAGAGCATAGAGTATGACACATAATTTTTTTAAAAACCTGATTTATTATATATTTTCAGAGAAACAGACAGAAAGAGAAACAAAAGTTGGGAGTTTCGTTACTATAATTAGATTTATCATCTAACAACCAATCAAATTCGTTCTTTCACTTTCGATCCATTCCGCGAAATAAAAGTGCACGAGCGCAAAGGAAAGCGAAGAAAGGACACTGTCTTGGACTGTGGGACAGTGAAACTTAGATATTTCTATTTTACAATTTAATTTATTCATATTTTGGAATTCAACATGGTAAGAACTGCAGCATTTAAGTTTTAAAGTAGATAATCCAGTAATCAAGTGATTCATTGATATTTTCTTTACTTTCGTTTTCGTTATGGCCTCAAAGGTCTATTGTATCGGTCCTACTACTTTAAGCCCAGGGAATATTTTATAATAATAATTGTATCGAGGATATGTAGACTTATTCGGTCTTTCCGTTCCCTTCTCATATTTAGAACATTATCTGATGTAAATTGATTGTGGTGTCATCAAATTCTATGGGAACAAGCATAAAATAGATAATTTTCTCATTCCGCAGTAGACTTTTATGTGACAAGAACCGCCATCCCAACATTTGACGTAACGTTTATTGTGATGTCGAATCAGTGTCAAAAGTTGTGATGTTGAGTCTTGGATAGTCCGACTTGCAGACCTAAGAAGCGACGGTGTTATCTGTTTTTTCGTCTTCGAAGACGAAAAAACAGATAACACCGTCATAGGTCTGCAAGTCGGACTATAAAGTCTTGGAGTGTCTAAACAGACCATCTTCATATTACCAGTAGACTTGCACTTCAGACGCTCTAAGACCGGACATCACTACTTTTGATGTAATTTCTAATTGTGACGTCATTAATCAGATACGCATCACTGTTAAAAGTTACATCAAATATTGTGATGTCTGGTCTTAGGATGTGTAAAATACAAGTCAACTGCGGTAATGTGAAAATTGTCTATTAAAATGCAAGTCTGGCGGTAATATGAAAATGGTCTATTCAGGGAAAACAATTGCTTCAAATAAGAATTTCATTATGTCATGAGGCCAAAAAAAGCCCCAGAATTTATTGTCACATCCGTCCAAAAAATAGGGTTGGTAGGGCGGCATTTCATTTTTGATTTTTAAGTCTTTTTTTATCATAGGGCATCCTCTTGTACATCCTCTTGTGACAAGTGTCTGTACCTTACTCCCCCTTGTTGGATGTCAAACAAAAACTGCATCTCCGGTGAGATTATTTTGGAGAGTTAGTACATATGACAAGATAATAGTCTATATTTCATTATACTTTCATATACAAGCATTTATGAGAGCACAATAAAAAGCACTTAAATTGCTGGAAATTTATTCAAAGTCCTGGCCCCACGGGTTAGTCTCCGAACAAACCAATGGTAGGCCTATCAAAGAGCACTACATTTTGGTACCATGACTTGTGACCTTGACATTGACCTTCACCCTATGCAACATTTTAGGTTAAGAAGTTTTGAAAGTAGATTTTTTTTACACAATCAAAGGGAACTAGGCCTTTCATATATCATACACACATTCACCACAAAGAGTACTATAGTTTGGTATCATGACTTTTGACCGTATGACCTTAACCTTGACTTTGGGCTTATGTTGAAAGTTAGGAGGTTAAGAAGATTTGAAAGCAGATTTCTTTCATACTATCAATGGTAGGCCTTTCATATTTCATACACACATTCATTCATTTTGGTTTTGACGACTTTTGACCTTGTGACCTTGACCTTAACTTTGGGCTTATGTAAGAAGTAATGAACTTCATGATTAGAATATTTAATAATAGTATTTTGGCCGGGTTAGCGGAGTGGTAGTGCGCTCGCTTCTCACCTCTAAGGTCCCGGGTTCGAATCCCAGATTCGGCGAAGGGTCTTATGTGGGAGGGTAGGTGGTCCCCCACCCAGGCCTCAGTAGGAGGTTTTTCTCCGGGTACTCCGGTTTCCTCCTGCTCCTTGGACCCCCTCATGCCAACATCTGAGCCAACGTGAGACATAAATATAAGTTGTGTAACTTGTTTGTTAAACGTTGTAAAATAAATAAAGTTTAAATTTAAATAGTATTTTGGTTATGAAGTTCTGAAAGCATACTAAGTGCAAAGGGACTAGGTACGATAAGGGCTCATTTTGGCCCTGTAATTTTCATGAAATTAAAAATAAATTTAAAAGAACAAAACATGCTTAAAACATGTAAGCAAGATTGATTGAAATATTTCATAGGCAAAACAACCCACCAATAATACAACCACAAAAATAAAGGCGAAACGACTCGCTATGCAGAGTGAGTATTCCTAAAAAGGGGGCAAGGGGGGAAATGACTCACATTTTAGGGGCAAAACAACCCATCTTTTAGGGCTGTCACGATTCACCGCGGTTCTCGATTCACCACGGTTCTCGATTCACCGCGGTTCTTGACGACGGTTTGATACACGATACAAGAAGAGGCCGTATCGTTGATTCACAGTTCGTTTTCAGCATTAACTTTTATCTTTAAAAAATAAACATTGCGACACCCGACGCCGGATCGTCAAAGATAACTTTAAAAAACGCTCCTTTATATCATTATATAAGCGATTGGCAAGGCCACTTGCCCTGTGATAAAGTCCCTTTCTGATAAGAAATGGCCCATAAAATCGGCAACTCGCTTCGTCCTGGTGCGCATTATTCTACGATGTCCATGTTTGGTTTCCAGATCTATCTTACCTACATGTAGATCTACACCAGTAGCAGTAACATATGGATCACAGCTTACTGTACATGGCTAGTCACTTCTGCTCCGTTCACCCGAATTATGATACAATATTGATTTTTCTCCAACGTTCTTTTTTATTCTCGTTCTGCGCCTGAGATTTAAATCTCCAACGTCCACTTACGTATCTTATCGATGTAATGGTACTTGTGTATGTGTTCGTCCGTAAAATTATCATGTCATTTTAAGTGGTCAGTCTATGGGTTCAAATAAAAAGGAAGCAAATTTGTACAGGAATGTCAATCGAGTCAACCCCTTTCCTCTCTTCACAAAGCTGAACATGAAGCTGCCCATACGTGGACACGAAAAATACAGGATAGGTGGCTGAAAGTTTCTGTGATATGCATGTCTGTAAATTATTAATTGGAAATTGTTATAATTTGGAATTTCACGACTAGAAATTTGCAAACATCTGATGTATTATCATAAATTGTAAGCAAAACTTTTCGAAAATTTATCATTTTTGGAATGGCCTTTTCGTGAAGAAAGATGGCCCATTGATTTTGATAGTCCAATTGAGCAAGTTTGCCTTCCCGATCACTGTGATATTGTTTTATATATTGCTGAGTTTTGTGCTTTTTCCCAGTTTTCTATTGTCAATACAATAATTCTCAAAGAATTCAAGTTATGAATTATCTTAATATGTTGTTGTTAAACTTGTTTCATTAAAATATCTGACGAATTACAGAAATGCCTACATATCTACATAAAATATGAGGTATCGTGATACGAATCGTATTGTAAGTAAATATCGTGATACATATCGTATCGTGAGCTTAGCATATCATGACAGCCCTACCATCTTGAGTGACGAAACAACCCACTTTAAGGGGTGAAACGACTCGGGGCGAAGGGGAAAAGGGCCGAAAGGACAAGGGGGCGTAGGGGTAAAAGGGTGAAACGACCTGACGCCTATAGGGCTCTTTTATTTGTTAAGGTCAATCTACATGGCAAATTCTAAGTTAAGTCTCTTGTTTATAAGACCTACAGCATTAATAGATGTGGGAATGTACACCCCTACCCCTTCCCCTTACCAAAAATCTCTCAAATATGAGAAAAAAGATAATTTTATGAAAACCATATATGAAAGATTCTGCATTCTCCTATTAGTATACAAAGTTTTTGACTTAAAATAGATTTCAAATGAATTTTTAAAATATTATCACAAAAAAATCGATTTTAAGCCCCAAAATGACCTGACCTTTGACCCCTGACCTTGAAAATATAGGGCTTTTTATTTTTTTTAAGCCAATCTACATGAAAAATTTTAATTTTCTAGCTCAAACAGTTTGGTATCTATATGTATCTAGTTTACAAGGCCACCTGCAGCATTAACAGATGTGGGCATGCAAATCCTCCCCCTTCTCCTTATGCATAATTTCTCAAATATGAGACAAAAGATATGAAAACCTGTTACATATGTGAAAGATCACACCTTCTCCTATAAGGTACTTAAAAATTACCTTGACCTTTGACCCATGGTCTTTCGATAAAACCAATTTACATGGCAAATTTGAAGTTCCTAGCTCAAATGACCGACCGACACCACCATACCATTATAAAAACAGAACTGTAACAATGCACCCTCTGTGTAAGAAATAGCTGTTTCAGATGATTATCAGATCCCTTTGGGGTAGGGCATAATATGAGGTGTGGGCTATATGCAAATTGCAATCTTGATACTTAGTTTAATCATACAAACAATGCAAAGAGGCTTTGTCACATTTTCGGAAAACGTTAGTCCAATGAAAAGTACAATAGGATATTTATATATCTTACTAAGTGATAAGAATACACCATTCATTACTTAGATTTAAATATCCCATATGTCCTTTGAAGGATTTTAAAAAGCAGATAATGTTTTCAGAAAATGTTGGTGCAGTATAGCATTGTTTCATGTTTTAGTCTATCCGTTTTGCTGTATGGTTTTATCTATATAGTGGAGTGCCTTATGTAATGCAGTGGGAATTTTATGATTAAAGCAAACCACTATGCTAAAGTTATTAAGTATGGGCTAGTATTACAGAAAAAGTTTGATAGACCTCTGAGATATGTGGCAGTTGCGATATTTTGGGGGCAAAAACCCCATTTCTATGCAAAAACCATAAAAAACTGGAAATAATTTATAAGTTTTGCATTAAAAATGATGACAGAAATAAAAAGATGTAAATTTACTTAATTTCTGATGCTCTTTCGAATTAAATGGGTTTCAAATTCGAAATCCTATATCATATGTGTATTTTTGGGCGAAAAAGCCCTTTTCTGGGCTAAAATCATGAAAAATTGGAAATAATTC
The DNA here is from genome assembly GCA_028142955.1 of Pinctada fucata. Taxonomy (NCBI): domain Eukaryota; kingdom Metazoa; phylum Mollusca; class Bivalvia; order Pterioida; family Pteriidae; genus Pinctada; species Pinctada fucata. The sequence continues at coordinate 11,054,109 of AP027104.1, forward strand.
ATAACTTAAACATAATAGCTGATTTCAAAAATTAAAAGATGTTTAGATACTCAATTTCTGATGTTCTTTCCAATGAAATGAGTTTTCAATTCAAATTCTTATATTAAATGTGTTTTTGGGAGAAAATGCCCTTTTCTAGACCAAAATCATGAAAAACTGGAAATAATTCATAACTTTTGCATAACAAAAGATAACAAAAATTAAAAGACATTACTATACTTAATTTCTTATGTTCTTTCTATTGGAATGATTCTTAAACTCAAATTTTTATATTAAATGTCTTTTTTGGGGCAAAAATCTATTTTCTGTGCAAAAATCATGAAAAACTGGAAATGATTTATAAGTTTTGCATTGAAAATGATAATAGAAATAAAAAGATGTAAATTTACTTAATTTCTGATGTTCTTTCGAATTAAATGAGTTTCAAATTCGAAATCCTATATCAAATGTGTTTTTTTGGAAGAAAATGCCCTTTTCTAGGCCAAAATCATGAAAAACTGGAAATAATTCATAACTTTTGCATAACAAAAGATAACAAAAATTAAAAGATCTAAGAATACATAAGTTCTTATGTTCTTACAATTGGAATGAGTCTAAAACTCGAATTTCTACATCAAATGTCTTTTTTGGGGGCAAAAATCCATTTTCTATGCAAAAATCATGAAAAACTGGAAATAATCTATTAGTTTTGCATTAAAAATGATAATAAAACTTAAAAGATGTAAATATACTTAATTTCTTATGTTCTTTCGAATTAAATGAGTTTCAAATTCGAATTCCTATATCAAATGTGTATTTTGGGGCTAAAAGACCTTTCTATGGTAAAATCGTGAAAAATTGGAAATAATACATAATTTAAGCATTTTTACTGCTTTCAAAAATTAAAAGATGTTTATATTTTCAATTTCTGATGTTCTTTTGAATTAAATGAGTTTTTAATTCAAATTCTTATAATCAAATGTGTTTTTGGGAGAAAATGCCCTGTCTAGGCCAAAATTATGAAAAATTTGAAATAATTGATAACTTTTGCATAAAAAATAGTAACAAAAATTTAAAGATGTGAATATAATAAATTCCTTATGTTCTTTCCATTGAAATGAGTTTCCAATTTGAATTCCTATGTCATATATGTTGGGGAGGGGACAAAATCCATTTTCTATGCAAAAATCATGAAAAACTGGAAATAATTTAAACCTTTTGCGTAAAAAAATGATAACAGAAATTAAAAGATGTAAATGTACTTAATTTCTTATCTTCTTTTGGATGAAATAAGTTTCAAATTTGAATTCTTGTATAAGAGGCCTTTGAATTGGGAAAAACAACAGCATTTAATCAAAGATCGGGAAAATTATAAATCAATTTGAATGTCTTTTCACTTGAAATATAGAGCTTTTACCTCCTGGGGATTTTATTATTATTTTCCAAGAGGTTTTCACTTTGGAAAATTGGTCCATTAATATGGACTATGAAATTGAAATACTAAATTATATGATTGTTCTATTGTAAAATTTCAGTGTATCATAAGAACATTTCAACAAGTAATGTCTCATGGGTATATAAAAATAAAAATGTCTAACATTTAGTCTCAAAATAGATACTATATTGCATTGAGAATTTGGCCAAATATCGGGCCCAAATTAGGCTGATCAAGAGCCCTGATCAATACACATGTGTTTTAGAGTAAAAAAAATGTCCAATAATAAGCTACATGAGATTTTACTGTAAACAAATTATGTTTTTTATTAAGCATAGAAAATAGGATTCAAAATTTATTTGTCAAGAACAATGAAGTCATGTATGTATATTTTGTGTAAAGTTTAACATTTTTTCAATTTTTTTTTAAATCAGGTTTTAATTGAATGTCATACATGTATATTATCTCCAATTTTCCATGTTTTTTTTTTCTTTTTTTGCTCAGAAAACTCATTTCATTCGAAAGAATATCAGCAGTTACGTAAAAAACTATCTTTTAATTTTTAAATCAGATCACTTGCTAAAGTTGTAAATTATTTCCAATTTTCATATGTTTTTTTTTCTATTAAAGGGCTTTTTGCCACCCCCCCCCCCATATTTGATGTAGTCATATGAAATGAAACTCATTTCATCCGACAGAACATTAAAAAAATCAGAATTCTTACATCTTTTAATTTCTGTTATCAATTTTTATGCAAGCGTTATATATCATTTCCAGTTTTATCATTATTTTAACATAGAAAATGGATTTTTGCCCCCTTAAAATACATTTGATGTAGGAATTTAAATTGGAAACTCATTTCATTTGAAAGAACATAAGAAATAAAGTACATAACCATCTTTAAACTTTGTTACTATTCTTTATGTAAAAGTTATGAAGCATTTCCAGTTTTTCATGATTTTTGCCTAGAAAAGGGCATTTTCTCCCACATTCAACATAAGAATTTGAATTGAAAACACATTCCATGTGAAAGAACATTAGAAATTGAATATATAAACATCTTTTAATTTTCGAAATCAGTATATATTCTAAAATTATATATTATTTCCAATTTTTCATGATTTTAGCCTAGAAAAGGGCTTTTTCGCCCCAAAACCACATTTGTTGTAGGAATTCGAATTTGAAACTTATTTAATATGAAAGAACATCAGAAACTAAGTACATTTACATCTTTTAATTTCTGTTATCATTTTTAATGCAAAACTTATAAATTATTTCCAGTTTTCCATGATTTTTGCATAGAAAATGGGTTTTTGCCCCAAAAAACACATTTGACATAGGAATTCGATTTGGAAACTCATTTCAATGGAAAGAACATAAGGAATTTTGTACATTAACATCTTTTAATTTTTGTCATCATTTTTCATGTAAAAGTTATAATTCATTTCCAATTTTTCATGATTTTGGCCTAGAAAAGGGCATTTTCTCCCCAAAAAACACATTTAATATAAGAATCTGAATTGCAAACTTATTTCATTCAAAAGAACATCAGAAATTAAATATGTAAACATCTTTTAATTTTTGAAATCAGTTAATACGTTAAATTTATAAATTATTTCCATTTTTTCACGATTTTAGCCTAGAAAAGGGTTTTTTTTGCCCGAAAAACTATATTTGATATCAAAATTTGAATTTGAAACTTATTTTATTCGAAAAAACAACAGAATGTAAGTATATTTACATCTTTTTATTTTTGTTTACATTTTTCATGCAAAAGCTATAAATTATTTCCAGTTTTTCATGATTTTTGCATAGAAAAGGGTGTTTTACCCCCAAAATATCGCAACTGCCACATATCTCAGAGGTCTATCAAACTTTTTCTGTAATACTAGCCCATAGTTAATATCTTTATCATAGTAGTTTGCTTTAATCATAAAATTCCCACGGCAGCTTATTTTCTTACATAAGGCACTCCACTAATATGTCATCTTAGTTAACTTTGTACATTGTACCTGACTATGTTTAGTTTATCAAGTACATGTATTATCAGGTATCATCCACTGTCTTTCACTATGAAAAGTTATATGTATAGATATTATGTAGTTATCACTGATATCAAAGGTAAATTTAGGTGCACTACTATATATTGATTAACATTCATTGCTAAGCCTTTCAATATGAGTGAAAGTTCTGGATTTTCTATTATGATAAAAAGTACAATGTAGTACAATGTATTACAATTAATAAGTATTCAAGTGTCCAAATATTTCATATAAAACCCCTATATTTTGCATAGAATGGCTCATTTTCCTGTATTAGCCCTATAGATCAAGATATTATTGGCAGAAAATTAGATAGTTGTTCTTGTGTTAATTACCCTATGAAATATAGTCAATATCTTTCAATTTTCTGGATACTCTATAGTGGTTTACTGATGAAATTTTTGGAGAATCTTTTAAGAAAGGAGGAGATCTCCAACAACACTGGGTTGCAGCACCCACAGCAATACTCAAAACATCCAATGCAAGAACACAGAGCTGACACGCACAGAAAGAGACACAAAAGGGACAAAGAACACCAACTCACATCATAGAAACATGAAACAAAAAAGACCACACATAAACCAAAAAGACCAATGGGCAACCGGTGCCGACTTAGAACAGCCATCTGCCACACAAGTAGCAGCCGTTGTGGTTATCTGGATTACATGTGCACAACCCTCCCATTTTTCCGATTACCCAGAGGTTTCGAAAAACACACAATTGTGGTGTAAAATAAGTCCAAGATTACCGAGAACTTAGACTGTATAAACGTTGTGAGCATCATATATGTAGAGGAAGAAGCAGTTCTTGTATGATCATACAACTTTTAACAATGTTCTCTCTAGGGAGAGGATAAATCCTTTTGATTTTTGAAGTAAAAGGTCAAGGTCATTGTGGTCTTAGACTTATAAACCTTGGAATAGTATTGAAAACAAAGCAATCATTGTAGGATCATAAAACCCTCTGAAAATGTTTAACATGATAGTTAGACGATGAACCCCTTAAAATTTCAAGAGCAAGAGTCAAAGGTCAAGGTCATTTGGACTCTCAGGACAGGTGCTATGTTTGCACAATGCTTTGTTGATACTGTTTCTTTTGATAAGTAACTTTTAGTTCTCTGAAATCTTGCATGTTGTACAATTTTCTATAGAATAACTAAGTTCCTACAAAATCTACCCACTAAAAAAATTGTATCTTAATTAATGCATGTAGCCACTTGATAAAAGTTCAATTTTCTAACAAATTTGGTGATTTGTTTTCAAAATTGGCACATTCATGTCATTTGGTGACATTGCAGTGTTTGATCATTTTGGTTAAAACTGGGGGACTTTAAACAGTTATTTCTTTAGTTGTACCTGGCATTTTTAGCTCACCTCTACGAAGTTGAGATGAGCTTATGCTATAACCCCGACGTCCGCGTCCCCGTCCCCGTCCCCGTCCGCGTCCCCGTCAGGTTAAAGTTTTTGGGGTAACTCAGTATCTGACAAAGTACTGATGTTGCAGTAACCAAACTTGCACAAGTGGTTCATCTTGGGATGCTGAGGTGAACCCATGCATCGGATGCAGCATCTGACCTACATTTTCCGGTTGAATGACTTTGTCAATGTCTGGTTAAAGTTTTTGGGGTAACTCAGTATCTGACAAAGTACTGATGTTACAGTAACCAAACTTGCACAAGTGATCCATCTTGGGATGCTGAGGTGAACCCATGCATCGGATGCAGCATCTGACCTACATTTTCCGGCTGAATGACTTTGTCAATGTCTGGTTAAAGTTTTTGGGGTAGTTCAGTATCTAACAAAGTACTGATGCTACAGTAACCAAACTTGCACAAGTGATTCATCTTGGGATGCTGAGGTGAACCCATACATCGGATGCAGCATCTGACCTACTTTTTCCGCTTGAGTGATTTTGCCTTATAAGGCCAATATTGAGCAAAGTATAAGTGCTACATGTACCAAACTTGCATATTGGATGTATCTTTGATCAAACTTTCATAATATGACCTTGACCTACTTTTTCCACTTGAGTGATTTTGCCTTTAAAGGCTAATATTTAGCAAAGTATAAGTGCTACATGTACCAAACTTGCATATTGGATGTATCTTTAATCAAACTTTCATAAAATGACCTTGACCTACTTTTTTCGCTTGAGTGATTTTGCCTTTAAAGGCCAATATTGAGCAAAGTATAAGTGCTACATGTACCAAACTTGCATATTGGATGTATCTTTGATCAAACTTTCATAAAATGACCTTGACCTACTTTTTTCCACTTGAGTGATTTTGCCTTAATGGCCAATATTGAGCAAAGTATAAGTGCTACATGTACCAAACTTGCATATTGGATGTGTCTTTGATCAAATTTTCATAAAATGACCTTGACCTACTTTTTCCACTTGAGTGATTTTGCCTTTAAAGGCTAATATTGAGCAAAGTATAAGTGCTACATGTACCAAACTTGCATATTGGATGTATCTTTAATCAAACTTTCATAAAATGACCTTGACCTACTTTTTTCGCTTGAGTGATTTTGCCTTTAAAGGCTAATATTGAGCAAAGTATAAGTGCTACATGTACCAAACTTGCATATTGGATGTATCTTTGATCAAACTTTCATAAAATGACCTTGACCTACTTTTTCCACTTGAGTGATTTTGCCTTTAAAGGCCAATATTGAGCAAAGTATAAGTGCTACATGTACCAAACTTGCTTATTGGATGTATCTTTGATCAAACTTTCATAAAATGACCTTGACCTACTTTTTCTGCTCGAGTGATTTGCCTTTAAAGGCCAATATTGAGCAAAGTATAAGTGCTACATGTACCAAACTTGCATATCGGATGTATCTTTGATCAAACTTTCATGAAATGACCTTGACCTACTTTTTTTCACTTGAGTGATTTTCTTAATATACATGTACTTAGAGATATGTTTAAATTGAACTTTGCTGCCGCGAGGTGAGCTTCGTAATCTTTGATTACACTATGTTTCAGGTACCTAAAGATTTCAGGAAAATAAGAAGAAGATTGATTGGTTTTGTGGTCTGTTTACCCTTTTCAGACTTTTCATACATGTAGATCTATTTCATTTTTTTCAGACTGAAGAGAAATAAGAATCAGTAATGGTGAAATGTGAAGGGCTCAAGGAAGATGGCAGCCCATGCCATTTTGATTTGCTGCCTATGTTCAAAGTTTGCCCAATATGTGGTACAAAAAGACCAACAACTTCTCCACCACAAGAAGACCCTCCAGATGATGCTATTGTAGCTTTGCCGTGTCCGTATAGAGGCAATGATGGTCAAATCTGCGGAAATAAAATCGTACAAAATCAAAGATTCTGTGAAAACTGTGGATGGAGGATTAACCCCAAGGTATTCCAGCAAGGATCCAGGATGTGCAGTGGGGTTAATGAGATGACCAAAAAACCATGTGATAACATCATTTTGCCAACGACCAGATTTTGTTCAGAGTGTGGTAGACCCCCAGGTAAGAGTGATCCATGTGACATCGAACAGAAATTTAAGGATATAGGGACAAATATGCAGGAAGTTATTGTCTGTGCCTGAAATTTGAAGTAACATTATTCAATACTCTATGATTGCAAATTATTGTGTTTGCAGATCAAAGGTCAAGGTGAATGTTAGGGAAATAGGCTTTAAATAAGGGCTTCAATAATTGGTGGTTACTGACGATATACAAACTTATTGAAACGAAATTAAGATAAAAATATGGATATTTTTGAGGAGAGGAAGGTACCCATTGATTTTGAGATCAATAGGTCAAAGGTCAAGGCATACTTACTTCTCTAATTGATAATTATTGTTGAGTGAAACTTCTACAGTATTGGGATATATGTTTCAGAAATGTTCTCGTATGCATACCTTGATCCACTGAAATCTTTATAGCGTTTAACTGCGTCTACCAGAACACCTTTGCCGAAAACTTATCTTGTTTCTACTTCTTTATCTTTGATTTAGATTCAAAAATAAGTTTTGATAGGAAGTAATTATTGTTTATTTGCTATCTTAAAGATAAAAAATAAAAAGATTTACTGCTAACATAATAGAGAGGTTGAGATTAGTATTGTAAAATCGGAAGTTTTTTACTAACAATTATCGGAAACTATCGGAGGAGTACAATTATTGATAGCACTATCGGAATAATCAGACTTTTTTCTTGTTTAAATTGTTGTATGCTTTGTATCTTTTCAGAAGGAGAATACTCAGTGCTTATGATTTAAGAATCTGATTATTAGTTAAAATCATTGAAATAAATTAAATGTTGAACATTCCTTGTTATTAATAACAAAATCTCGAGGCATGCTTTAGAAGGAGGGCATTCCTTTTTCTTTCTAAAGCCAAAATGGTCCCACACGTCGGACCTAGTACGCCTGGAATATGCTCCTCCTTGACCGTTAACTCCACTATGGCAAGCACGTCACGTTTCACACTGAGATCATTTCGCATCAAATTAACTTCATCAGCGACAATCGATTTTCAAAACCGTTATCGATAGTCGACGACATTCAAGTTTCAGCAACAATAGCGGCGACCATCATTACAACACTTGTTGAGATTTTCTATGTGTAACTTGTACGGGTAATGTCTAGTGTACAAGTTGAACTACACGTAACTGTTGTTGAGACTTCTTTTCAAAGACGACTACATGTATTTGTAAAATCTTGGTGAACTTGAGTTGACTTTTGGACAGGTTAAATTCAAAAGGAACAACCAGTTCAGTTAAAAAGTAAATTAAAATAGCAACAGGAAAGCATTCTGAATTAATGGCCATTTTTTCATGAAATATCTTGAAGTAAAATCCTACATGCAAATCGCACTTATACGTTCACTGGGGACGTGTACCTTGTAAAGCAAATGACGTCAAATGCAATAAATGATGACATTACAATAGCAGATCAGAATATAAGTACACGTACACGTTACATGTAAGAAATCTCAACCTCTCTATTTATATATACAAAATTCATTTGCATGATGTGATACATCAGTTGTGTTCTAATTTTTTTCAAGATTTTGACATGAATGAAGAGGTAACTACATTACCAGGACAAGAGAGAGATGCTTCAAATGCTGATTCCTCACATGATACAAAAGCTATAAATGGAGTTGGAGCCCCCGAGCCAGATGAAGCGAGTCATACAAATCTGGCTGTGACTCATCAAGCAAATCTTAGTAAGAATTCAGTCCTGGAAAATACTGAGTCCAAAGATACAGGCACACAAAATGTCCTTCATACAGAAGAAACTCCTTCAGAATTACATGTGCAGCAAACCTCAACGGAAAGTATGGACAATAGCTGGTTTAGGGTAACGAAAGATGACTTAACAGAACATGGGCCATGGCTGTCAACACAGCAACAAAGTATGCTACCGGGTCCATCCATGTCTGACAACAGTAATGCTGTGAAGTTTCCGGTACAGGCATCTGATGGTTCAACTGTGGACAGGGAAGCTTACCAAGGTCAACATGACCAGAAAAACTGGGTAATGGTCACCTCACCACAAGAGATTCAAAGTTCTGAAGGTACAGCCAATTTGACAGAGAACAATAACATATCTGATGGACATTCACCTGCTGCAGTAACGATCCCTCGTGACACAGAAACTAACGTGGGTGATATTGTTCCTGACTACAAGATGGAAGGATTACAGACAAGTTCTGTTCATGCACAGCCATCAAATGGTTCTGCAAATGTTACCATTGATGAATCTGATATAACTATTGAAATATATGAAAAGGGACCAAAAAATCTTGACAAAAAGGTGGTAGTACAGGAGCTCACACCTGTTATTCAACAAATAGAAAGCTTGGACGTTAGAAATAGCTCAGACCCAGATAAAGCAATTACGGAGCAACCATCTGCTGAACATGATCAAACCATTGGAAAAAACAATGAATCATCCTCTTCTGCACCAAAGGGAGATGGAGACGCTGATGGCAATGCAGTAGACCATAATGAAGGTCAAAATGAAGAAAAAATGGAAGATGAAATTGTAGTAATTTCAGCAGATGATTCTGAGGATTCTGATACGGAAGAGGAATTGGATGATAAAGCAGGAACAGAAGGACAGCAAAGAAAGGATCGGAAGCACCGGGGCGGTAAGAGGAAGAAAGGCAAAGAAAAGTACATGAAGAAGAAAATGCGTAAGGAGAACAGACAGTCTGATACTAGTCAGAATCCAGAACCACAGGAAGTTCCAAAGAAGAAACCAGAAACTAAAAAGAAACCAGAACCAAAGGAAGAACAGAAGAAAATAACCATAAAGAGACTTGATGAATCTGTGAAAACCATTCCCTTTGCAACTTCTGCTCATCAATCTACATCAGTACCAAATAAAGAAAATTCAAAAGAAAAGGATGCCAAGAATGAGAAGACCAATAAAGATGGACAGGATAAAAGAGAAAAACCTGCTGCAATTGCAAGTATGGACAATCATCCATTGCAATCATCTTCAACAACTCAAACAAATGAAGACTCTTTGAAAAGAAGTCAAGAAGATGGGAAGAATACAAACAGTGGAGGGAAGGACAAAGGCACTGATTGCACTGCAGAGAAAAAACAGGATAGCAATAAGGAAGTAATAAGCATGAAATTTAATAGTAATTTATTAGACTTTTGAGAAAATGATCATGTAATTAGTTGGTACAGAAAATATTTTGAAAAACTTCGCTGAAGTAAAATTTTTTTCCATGAGAGAAAAAAATCCTCTTCTAATGACAAAGTAAAGGACTACATATGGTTTATTTAAGAAAGTGGTCCCCTTTATGATATTATGAAGTAATGAATTTGTACCAATATTTGTTCTGCAATGTAGGCTACTTATGAAATGATACATACTCTTTAATTTCCTTTCTCAATTTCTTAGAATTTGGACTTCAAAAACGCTACATTTTGCCAAATTTCTTGAAAACGTCATTTTGGGGCTCATTTTTGACAAACTTTCTATTAGTTAGTATTGAGGGGGCTTCTGAACTACTTTAATATTTTGATATGTTGTTACCTTTGCACATGTGTTGCATGTTTTTAAACAATCCCGCTTAATGTTATCTGAATGAAAATAACCAAGAATTATGCTATTTTTGAAAAAATTGACAAAATCACCGTTTTTCATGATATTTATGCAAAATGTACAACGTCTTAGAATGTGAGGAGTATTTTTTATAACTAGATTTCTCAAAATATAGATATTTAACTCCCTAAAAATGACAACAAAATTAAATTTTGGAGAAGTTGATTTTAGGGGGCCACTTTACTATATAAACCATATATTCTCCTTTTGCATCAATTTTTCAGAAGTTTGGGAGATTTACAGTTTTCAGCTCACCTGAGCGAAGCTACTGGAGCAAATTTCATAGCATTTCGTCCATCTGTTATTCGTCATGAAGTTTTAACATTTTCTACATGTCATCTGAAACAGCTGCACAGAATTTAACAATACTTTGCAGGAAGTACTCAAGGTCCTGTAAGGTCTGATTGGCTGACACATTTAACTTTTAACCTTTTTGACATCTCCTCTGCAACTGCTGGTCAGAATTTTATGAAACTTTACAGGATGCAAGTACTCAAGGTCCTCTATAAAGTTTGTGTTTTTTGTGCCGATTAGTCAAGAAGTATGTCTGCCAAGGGCTCTGATTTGGCTGAAACCTTTTCGATTTCACCTCTGTAACCACTGCATAGAAGCAAGTACTCAAGGTCCTCTGCTAAGTTGGTGTTTTGATCAACAAATTTAACAACACCTCACCTAACTTCTATCTTTGTTTATAGTTTTCAAAAGCGCTCTATATTTTACTCAGTAAAGTCTACAGAAACTAGACCAAGGAGTAATTTTTGATACGTAAATGCTTGGAAAAAAAGGAATGAATCAGTAGAACTCCATTCTAAACATATAGATTAAGCTGACAATTTAGAAGCAAATGTTGGGTTTAAGGAGGGTTTGAACACCAAGATGGTGGCGGCAATATTTGTTTTCTCACTTCCTAGGAAAAGCACAGTCTTAACTTCCTTAAAACATTTGATAGGCTGTTTGATATACATTTACATTTGAGTATCCTGATGAAGTTTGGATAATTTTCGGCGTCATTTGAAGAAATTCTGACGTTTTTCGAAATTATGGACTTTGGGAGTTTTATCCATGAGCAAACCATGACTTCATTTCGACGTTATCAGGGAAAATGGCGTTACAAACCTTCGCATTCAAAATGCAATTAAAAACATTAATACTAAACGTATCGCATTGAAACTTTGCATGTATAAAATAGAAAGTTAAATCTTCATCACAGTGAATTCATTGACAAATTAACATCACAGGAAAGAGGATGTCAATTAATTGAAAATGGACGATTTTCGAAAGAAAAATTGGAAAATATAAAGCTTTTTAATATTTTCATCCAAAATTCAATTTTCCTCATTTAATGACGAAATCATCTCTGGACATTGTTGATAATTTTGTTAGTTTTTGACAAAGATTCATCCACACGATTCCTAATAATTGACTATCAACTACAGTCAATTGGCTCGAAATCGCAAATTTTTTATTCCAGTATCCTGCCTATGTTTAAAACACAATTAATCTCATCTTTTCCATATGAAATATCCTGCCTATGTTTAAAACACAATTAATCTCATCTTTTCCATATGAAAGTGCAATACATTCACAAAGATTTTGAAAGTTAAATCAAAATTAATTTCCTACAGCTTAACAAGAACTGGAATGACACTCTCAGTATTATGACGTCATCAAGAAAATCAGGAAAACGTTGATTTATGCATATTTCAAAATCTCGTAGAAAATTTACCTGTGGATAGAATCAAATGTAAGTTTGCATAATCAAGGACAGACAAGAAAGTTATAATTTCAGAAATTTTGGAAAAATTGAATTTGGCGTCCAAGCGTTCAATACCTCCTTAATATACATGTACATGTACATCACAGATTAATAGATTTATGAAATTCTTTTTATGATACTGCCTTCATTTTAACAGACACCTGTCATAGAAAAGAGCTCATCAATGCATAGAACAAAACAGAAAGAGGAAGAAATAATTGGAAAAGGCAAAACGTTAGTATATTTTTATATTTTCCTATTTATTAGTCCCCTACTGGCATCGCCGAAGGGGACTCTAAGTTTCCTCTCCATCCGTCTGTCCTCTCCGTCCGTCCCATTTTCAGTTTTCTGGACTTTTTTGTGCTGTTGTTGCATATATTGAACTCATTTTTGGTATGTGGATAAATCTCAATGTGATACAGATCAAGTTTGAGTTTGCTTTTGATTGACCTATTTTTACAAGAGTTCTGGACCTTGGACTTGGCAAATTTTATGAAAATTTCAGTTTTCCGGACTTTCTTCGCTGTTGTTGCATATATTGAACTCATTTTTGGTATGTGGATAAATCTCAATGTGATACAGATCAATTTGAGTTTGTTTTAGATTGACCTATTTTTACAAGAGTTATGGCCCTTGGACTTGGCAAATTTTATGAAAATTTCAGTTGTCCGGGCTTTTCTTCGGTTCTATTGCAAATATTGCACTGATTTTTGGTGTATGAATACATCTCAGTGTGATACAGACCAAGTTTGAGGTTGGTTTCCCTTGACCTATTTTTACAAGAGTTATCGATGGCCCATGAAATTTTCAGTTTTCCAGACTTTTTCATGCCTGTTATTGCAGTTAATGAGCTGATTTTTTGTAAGTGAATACATTATAGTGTTATGCAGATCAAGTTCGAGTTTAATTTAGATTGACTAATTTTCACAAGAGTTATGGTCCATGGACTTAGCAAATTTCATGAATTTGGTCAGCATGGATCTTTGGTTGTGACCCTGAAATTTTTGTTATCAAAGTTAGTGTTCTAGGATTCCTTTACCCATTACCTGAGGTAAGTGAAAATTGAGTTCGGGTAACTGGAAAACAGAATGCTACTTACCCGTTGGTAAGTCAATTTTGAAGCACAATCCCCATTACACTCTCCATGTATATGTAGCAAAAAACAGAAGTAAATAGTCGCCTTAAAGTACAAGATCATACAGTCTTTAGCAGTCATCCTGTATTTTCAGTGTGACAAGATTTCTGGACATAATAATTTATTCTCATGGTAATGGCTAGGATGCGTGATAGAAAATTAACATACCCTTTTTATTCTGACATATTTGTTTAGGTAAGTGAGTTTCCTTGCTGGGTAAGCTCATTTATATTGGGCACTGGTAAGTGGTTTTTGAATAAAATCCCAGAACACTGAAAGTACATTTCAAAAAGTAAATTGTACAGACTTTGTTCAATAAATGGTAAAGGAATACTTCATATGATAAAAACTTTTTCCACCCCTTCCCCCTTCCAACACAAATAGTCTAGTAACTCTAAGGTTGAAGGTGGAACTAATTGCAAAAGAAATGTTTTTATCATTTTTCGTCTGCTTTCATAATGTAGATTATGAGAAAAAAGTCCGGAAAAATCCGTCCAGGCAAAATATACTTTTAAGGTGTCAGAAATAATGCAAAACTGGATTGTCACAGACACGCCGCCTTACTTCGAACAGGAGGTAACTCTGCTTACTGTTTTCACATATAAACACATGCATCACATACACGTCGCATCAGATATGAAAAAAAAAACAATATTACATTTCATAAAAGAAAACACTTTTATTTGTTGAAAGAATGGATCATATATGTACGTGACAAAGGCATCGAAACTTAAAATCATTCTGAATTGAATTTGTTAATATTGAAATATATGTTCTATAGTACCAATTTTGTTGTACTAGACATGTGTTTCGGATATTTTAATCCTTGTCAGTAGTACTTCATGCCAAACAGTTTAAATAAAGCCAAAGTGATTTTCCTTGCGCCATCTACAATACATAGCTTTAATTTCCTCTTGCCAAAATGAGCGGCTCCAAATTTTGTGTAGGGTTTATTCAGAAGGGTATTTTAGTGAAAAATATGGCCAAAAATCGTTGGAGGGTAGGCGCAAGGAGCTTAATTCTAAACATGACCGAAAAAAAATTATGCTGAAACCCAGCTTAGGACAGAGCTATGCAATGAGGGAGGATATACCCCTTTAGTTTTAGAAATTTAGGTCTAATTTGATGACAGGAAATTTAGAATATATTTCAATGCAGTGTGTAAACACTAAAACTAGGTGAGCGATATCCTCGGGGACTTACAGTCCACCAGCAGCGACACCAGCCTAGTGGTTGAAATTGTCAATATTGAAATATATGTTCTATAGTACCAATTTTTGTTGTAGTAGACATGTTTTTACTTTGTGATGTAATAGAATGTCATACTTTTTGTGTCGCCTGCGAAGCATAGCGACACTTAGGGATCACTTTGTCCGTTGTCCTTCTGTCCATCTGTCAGTCCGTCCGTCCGTCTGTCCGTCCGTCTGTCTGTCTGTCTGTCTGTCTGTCTGTCTGTCTGTCTGTCTGTCTGTCTGTCTGTCTGTCACACCCTTTAAAAGTGATTCCTGTGTGTCGCTATGTTTCGCAGGCGACACATGCATTCCTTGGAATGATTTAAAAAAAATCTAAGATTGGCTATATCTCTTGATTGGTAAGTGATAGGGCTTTGATATTTCACATGTGTAATCTTTGTGACAAGACCTTTCTACGCATACCATAATTTTTTACCTCATGACCTTGACCTAGATATTTGACCTACTTTTCAAAAAATCTAAGTTTGGCTATGTCTTTAGATTGGTAAGTGATAGGGTTTTGATATTTCACATGTGTATTCCCTGTGACAAGCCTTTCTACACATACTATAATTTTTTACCTTGTGACCTTGACCTAGATATTTGACCTACTTTTCAAAAAATCTTAGGTAGGCTATATCTTTTGATTGGTGAGTGATAGGCTTTGATATTTGACATTTGTATTCCTTATGAAAAGACCTTTCTAAACATTCCATAATTTTTGACCTGGTGACCATGCCCTTGATATTTGACCTTATTTCAATAAAAAAAAACTCCGCTTCGCACGAGACACAAGCATTCCTTGGATTGCTATTTTTAAACTATTTGATAGAATAAAGGGGATGAAATATCCTGAAGTAAAGACCTACGTGTATATCGCACTTTACACGTTCACTGGCGACTGGCGACAAACGCAATAAATGATGACGTCACAATAGCGGATCAGAATACAAGCACACGTACAAGTTACACATAGGAAATCTCAACCTCCCTAATATCTTTCATCATCAAACTTGTGTTGCTGATCCATCTAGTGATAGTGCAATGTGGTCAGGTAATTCAAGTGTGAGTTTAGCTTTGTCATCTTTGACTTGTCGATTTGATTTGTAAAAAAAGTAACAGTTAATTGGATTATGTAGATCACATAGCGCATGTCCTGGTTTGTCCCAGTCGAGTTAGAATGGCATAGAAAGGCAGCAGTCTGCCAGGGCATGCAACATGATCAATCGAGTAAAATTCTTATCACTCAATTTCTTTTATTTAGTCATTTAGAGAAATTGAAGAACTTACTGTCAAACCCGCGAGGGGTATGAAGTAAATGTTTTAAATATTTTTCCCTGACATTGTTGCCATAGCAATTTTCATATAGACAGCCTCTAACAGTGCATGTATTTTATATATTGTTTCATTTATGTGCATGAACATTGACGGTGGGTGCGGCTAGCCAACAGGGGATGCTTACTCCTCCTGGGCACCTGGTCCCACCCCTAGCTTGCTAGGGGTTCGTTGATGCTCAGTTTTGTGCTCTATTGTGAGTGCTGTTTAGATTTTTGTCAGGATCTTCTTTAACTCATTTGTGTTACACTTATGCCCTTTGCCATGTGGAGCTTGTAAAAAAATTCCCCCCGAGGGGTTGGACAGTAAATGTTTTGAATATTTTCCCCTGACATTGTCCCTATAGCACCTTCTATATATAGACATAGCCTCAAACAGTGCATATATTTTTGTCCCCCGCTTTTGCGAAAGCGCGGGGACATTAAAACCATCCCGTCTGTCCGTGTGTCCGTCTGTTTGTCTGTCAGTCAGGAAAACTTTAACCTTGTCCATAACTTTTGTATGGTAAGTGATAGGGCTTTCTTATTTCACATGTGTATTCCTTGTGACAAGACCTTTCCATGGATACCAAAATTTTTGACCTTGTGACCTTGACCTTGAAATTTGACCTACTTTTCAGAATTTTTAACCTTGTGCAAAACTTTTGAATGGAAGGTTGTAGGACTTTCATATTTCACATGTTTATTTATTATAACATGACCTTTCCATGGATACCAAAATTTGCACCTTGTGACCTTGTCCTTGGAGTTTGACCTGCTTTTTAAAAAAAACTTAAACCTTGACTATTACTTTTGAATGGTAAGTGATAGGGCTTTCATATTTCACATGTGTATTCATTTGACAATACCTTTCCATGAATACCAATATTTTTGACCAGGTGACCTTGACCTTGAAATTTGACCTACTTTTTAGCTCGCCGGGACGAATGTCCGGAGAGCTATTGTCATACCCCCGGCGTCGGCGTTGGCGTCTGCGTCTGCGTCTGCGTGCGCGTGCACAAAAACTTTAACCTTGCTTATAACTTTTAAACCAATACAGATTGGGCTTTCATATTTCACATGTGCATTCCTTGTGACAAGACCTTTCCATGGATACCAAAATTTTTGACCTTGTGACCTTGACCTTGGAGATTGACCTTCTTTTGAAAAACTTTAACCTTGGCCATATTTTTGGAATGGTAAGTGATAGGGCTTTGATATTTCACATGTGTATTCCTTGTGACAAGACCTTTCCATGGATACCAAAATTTTTGACCTTGTGACCTTGACCTTGGAGATTGACCTACTTTTGAAAAACTTTAACCTTGGCCATATTTTTGGAATGGTAAGTGATAGGGCTTTGATATTTCACATGTGTATTCCTTGTGACAAGACCTTTCCATGGATACCAAAATTTTTGACCTTGTGACCTCGACCTTGGAGATTGACCTACTTTTGAAAAACTTTAACCTTGGTCATATTTTTGGAATGGTAAGTGATAGGGCTTTGATATTTCACATGTGTATTCCTTGTGACAAGACGTTTCCATGGATACCAAAATTTTTGACCTTGTGACCTTGACCTTGGAGATGATTGACCTACTTTTGAAAAACTTTAACCTTGGCCATATTTTTGGAATGGTAAGTGATAGGGCTTTGATATTTCACATGTGTATTCCTTGTGACAAGACCTTTCCATGGATACCAAAATTTTTGACCTTGTGACCTTGACCTTGGAGATGATTGACCTACTTTTGAAAAACTTTAACCTTGGCCATATTTTTTGAATGGTTAGTGATAGGGCTTTGATATTTCACATGTGCATTCCTTGTGATAAGACCTTTTTTATTGTTGTTGTTGCAATTTACATATGGTTGCCACCGGCGAGCTATGTTGTCATTCTGACAAGTCTGGTTTAAAAAAAACTTAAACCTTGACCATTACTTTTGAATGGTAAGTGATAGGGCTTTCTTATTTCACATCTGTATTCATTGTAACAAGACCTTTTCTTGGATACCAAAAATTTTGACCTTGGAGTTTCCATGAATACAAAAATTTTTGACCTTGTGACCTTTACCTTGGAGTTTGACCTACTTTTTTAAAAAACTTTAACCTTGACTATTACTTTTGAATGGTACATGTAAGTAATAGGGCTTTCATATTTCACATGTGTATTGATTGTGACTAGACCTTTCCATGAATACCATTTTTTTTTTTTACTTCTTGACCTTAGAGTTTAACCTAATTTTCAAAAACTTTACCCTTGTCGATAACTTTTGAATGATTAGTGATTGGGCTTTCATATTTCACATGTGTATTCCTTGTGACAAGACACAAGACCTTTCTGTCGGTAACAACATTCGGACCTTGTGACCTCGTCCTTGGAGATTGACCCTTATTTAAAAACTTCAAAATCGACCATAACTTTTGGATGGTAAACAGTAGGACTTTCATATTTCACATGTGCATTCCTTTTCACAAGACCTTTGCCTTGGTAGCAAAGTTTGTTCCTTTTGACCTTTTCCCCGGAGTTTAATCTTTTGTTATTTAGAACTTTGCTAGTACATGAGATATATTATAAAAACTTTAAAATAATAGGGGGTGACTGTAAGCATTTCTTTAAAGACAAACACCCAAAAGCGGGGGACCACAATTCCTTGAATTTGATTTTATATATTGTTTCATTTTCGTGCATGAACATTGACGGCGGGTGCAGCTAGCCAACCGGGGATGCTTACTCCTCCTGGGCACCTGGTCATACCTCTAGCATGCTAGGGGTTTGTTGATGCTCAGTTTTGTGCTCTATAGGAGTGCTTTTGAGATTTTCTTCAGGATCTTCTGTAACTCATTTGATCTCACTCAAAATTTTCAGGAACTGGCAAAAACCAGGAGTGCAGACAAGAAACATGGCGACTCAAATACAAGTTCACTTGCATGTGTTGGTTCCAGCAGAATTAACTACTCCATCCCAAAGTCCAGCAGTACACATTATTGATCCAGTAACAAGGTTTCAAACCATTTATGAGATGGAAGTCACTGGGTATGAGGACTATAATTTATGTTGTTTAACAGTCAGGGGTCCAACTTAAATTAATTAATTTGCAGCAGTTTAGTTTAAACATATTTTATTTCAATAAAACGAAAAGGGATTGGGCAACAAGTTTTACCAACATTATGTAAAGCTCTCTCCCTATACAGTGATGATTCGTTAGTCCGGAATTCGTTGCTCCGGAAAATTCGTTACTCCAGACAATTTCTCAGGGAACAAACATGCAAAGTGCAAAAATGATCCGATAATCCGGAAATCATCATTCTGGATTCGGACGGTAGTTTTCAGGAACGGACGTGCGGATCATATGTTATTTTGTCCCGTTAGTCCGGACGATATAAGCAACTCCGGACGTGTTTTCACAACAATTACTTTTTACCTGGAGAAATCTACACAGACGTGTTTTCATAACAATTAATTTTTACCTCAAGAAATCTACGCGGACATGTTTTCATAACAATTAATTTTTACCTGGAGAAATTTACCGGAAAAACCGATAGATAAATTAGGCGATGGGATACGCAGCACAAGTCACGGCTTGGGGTACGCGTACTTACATGGTTATCAAATCTATGCATTAAAATACTTAATTGTTCGCTTCTTTTAGTCACTTTCTTAATTCTTACTGTGACATTTTTCAGCTTGTAGCATTCGATCATTATTTTGAACAGATGCGCGCCCTAAAATCATTTCAAATTAAAGTTGATATTTTTAATTTTTAATGTTTGTATCACGATGAAGATGAGAGTGAACTGAATGTTAGCGTAAGCTTAGATATTGAGGGCTTGTTTTTAGTTAAAATAGAATTGAAAACGGCCGTCAACCGCTCTTGACAGAGGATGATTTCCGTATTTTTCAAGAAGAAAAGTGGTAAGTTTAGGTATTGGGAACTAACGGCGCCCGCAGAGCCTCGATGTTTAGATACAATTTTATTGGCCGGATTGCAAAGCAATTCCGGTCTATAGATTGACAATGTCCGTCCGTCTGTCTGTCTGTCTGTCTGTCCGTCCGTCTGCCGTCAACATTTTGGTTAAGGTTTCTGGTTGAGGCAACATCTAAGGAACTATATGCAGTAGAAACTTTATATTATACATGAAGCATACCCATGACAAGACCTTTCAATTTATGCCATAACATTTGACCTAGTGACCTTGACCTTGGACTTTGACCTAGTTAAAGATTTTGGTTAAAGTTTCTGGTTGAGGCAAAATCTAAGTAACTATATGCAATAGAAACTTTATATTATACATGAAGCTTGCCCATGACAAGACCTTTCAATTTATGCCGTAACATTTGACCTAGTGACCTTGACCTTGGACTTTGACCTAGTTAAAGATTTTGGTTAAAGTTTCTGGTTGAGGCAAAATCTAAGTAACTATATGCAGTAGAAACTTTATATTATACATGAAGCTTGCCCATGACAAGACCTTTCAATTTATGAAGTAACATTTGACCTAGTGACCTTGACCTTGGACTTTGACCTTGTTAAAGATTTTGGTTAAAGTTTCTGGTTGAGGCAAAATCTAAGTAACTATATGCAGTAGAAACTTTATATTATACATGAAGCTTGCCCATGACAAGACCTTTCAATTTATGCCATAACATTTGACCTAGTGACCTTGACCTTGGACTTTGACCTAGTTAAAGATTTTGGTTAAAGTTTCTGGTTGAGGCAAATTTAAGTAACTATATGCAGTAGAAACTTTATATTATTAATGAAGCTTGCCCATGACAAGACCTTTCAATTTATGCCGTAACGTTTGACCTAGTGACCTTGACCTTCGACTTTGACCTACTCAAAGATTTTGATTAAAGTTCCTGGTTGAGGCAAAATCTATGGTACTGTATGCAGTAGAAACTTTATATTATTAATGAAGCTCGCCCATGACAAGACCTTTCAATTTATGCGGTAACATTTGACCTAGTGACCTTGACCTTGGACTTTGACCTAGTTAAGGATTTTGGTTAAAGTTCCTGGTTTAAGCAAAATCTATGGAACTGTATGCAGTAGAAACTTTATTTTATACATGTAGGTTGCCTCTGACAAAACCTCTCAATTTATGCTGTATTATTTGACCTATTGACCTTGACCCAGTTGGTGACAAAAACTTACTTTGCAATCCGGCCATACCGTCTTTAGCGGTGTTTTATTCTTATTTTAAAGGTTAAAGTAACGCTCTTTATTGATCTCAGCGTAATTCCTCCACTTTCGTTTGATCTTTATTCTTGTGCATTTTGTTCTATTTTGTTCTATTCATTTCTATTAATTTCTATTAATTAGAATTGTAGAGAAATAAAACTACTTTTATATTTATTTTCAATGATGAGAAAAGTATTGACTTCAAGACAATCTTACCAATACAAAAAAGGGAAGACAAAATCCCGGCGCACGAGCCACCTTCCCCCTTTTTTTTGTCCCCCGCTTTCGCGAAGGCACGGGGACATTAAAACCGGTTCGTCTGTCCGTCCATCCGTCTGTCCGTCTGTCCTTCCGTCCGTCTGCCGTCAACATTTTGGTTAAAGTTTCTGGTTGAGGCAACATCTAAGGAACTATATGCAGTAGAAACTTTATATTATACATGAAGCTTGCCCATGACAAGACCTTTCAATTTATGCCATAACATTTGACCTAGTGACCTTGACCTTGGACTTTGACCCAGTTAAAGATTTTGGTTGAAGTTTCTGGTTGAGGCAAAATCTAAGTAACTATATGCAGTAGAAACTTTATATAATACATGAAGCTTGCCCATCACAAGACCTTTCAATTTATGCCATAACATTTGACCTAGTGACCTTGACCTTGGACTTTGATCTACTCAAAGATTTTGGTTAAAGTTCCTGGTTTAAGCAAAATCTGTGGAACTGTATGCAGTAGAAACTTTATATTATACATGAAGCTTGCCCATGACAAGACCTTTCAATTTATGCGGTAACATTTGACCTAGTGACCTTGACCTTGGACTTTGACCTAGTTAAAGATTTTGGTTAAAGTTCCTGGTTTAAGCAAAATCTATGGAACTGTTTGCAGTAGAAACTTTATTTTATACATGTAGGTTGCCTCTGACAAAACCTTTCAATTTAAGCTGTATTATTTGACCTATTGACCTTGACCCAGTTAGTGACAAAAACTTACTTTGCAATCCGGCCATACCGTCTTTATCGGTGTTTTATTCACATAAAAATCAATAGAAAACAGAACTTAAAGCTTTTTTTTTTAATTGAATCAAATGAAATTCATATGTATACAAGAATTAGTAATGAAATGAGCAAGAGCTCCTCCAGTGTGCATTTCTTGGTACAAAAAGCTTACATAGAAGCTATTGAATACAAAATGAGACCTATTTCAAGTTTATCAAGATTTAAAATTTCTTACTTTGATTTTTGGCCGGATTGCAAAGCAATTCCGGTCTATAGATTGACGATGTCCGTCTGTCTGTCTGTCCGTCCGTCTGTCCGTCTGTCCGTCTGCCGTCAACATTTTGGTTAAATTTTCTGGTTGAGGCAAAATCTAAGGAACTATATGCATTAGAAACTTTGTATTATACATGAAGGTTGTCCATGACAAGACCTTTCAATTTATGTCGTAACATTTGACCTAGTGACCTTGACCTTGGACTTTGACCTAGTTAAAGATTTTGGTTAAAGTTTCTGGTTTAAGCAAAATCTATGGAACTGTATGCAGTAGAAACCTTATATTATACATGTAGGTTGCCCATGACGAGACCTTTCAATTTATTCTGTAACATTGGACCTAGTGACCTTGACCTTGGACTTTGACCTAGTTAAAGATTTCGGTTAAAGTTTCTGGTTTAAGCAAAATCTAAGGAACTGTATGCAGTAGAAACTTTATATTATACATTTGGGTTGCCCATAATGAGACCTTTCAATTTATGCTGTAACATTTGACCTAGTGACCTTGACCTTGGACTTTAACCAAATTAAAGATTTTGGTTTAAGTTTCTAGTTTAAGCAAAATCTAAGGAACTGTATGCAGTAGAAACTTTATATGATACATGTAGGTTGCCCATGATGAGACCTTTCAATTTATGCTGTAACATTTGACCTAGTGACCTTGACCTTGGACTTTAACCTAGTTAAAGATTTTGGTTAAAGTTTCTAGTTTAAGCAAAATCTAAGGAACTGTATGCAGTAGAAACTTTTTATACGCCCGTCATTTGACGGGACGTATTATGGTATGGCGAAGTCCGTCCGTCTGTCCGTCTGTCCGTCCGCCTATGGAACGCAATAACTTGAATACGCGTCAACGGATTTTTATGAAATTTATACATAGTGATCAGACTGTGGAGAGGAAGCCGCCTTTCGATTTTCAGGTTTATTCGATATGTCGTTACAGAGTTATGGGACTTAGATTTTTAAAATACAGTGAAAATATACTAAAATATTTAAAAATTATTTAAAAATCTATTTCTGGTCGAAATGTTTTGAAATTTGGTATACTTCAAGTAGAAAGGATGTTCTTTGACATATGTAACGGGTTTTTAATTTTTTTGTCGCATAACCGAGATATTGTGTGTAATAGGAAGGGGGGGGTGGGTTATATGCACATACATTTTAAGCTACGGGCAAAATATAGGCGCATGGAACGCGATAACTTGAGTATGCGTCAACGTATTTTCATGATATTCATACATTATGATTGGACTGTGGAGAGGAAGCCGCCTTTCGATTTTCAGGTTTATTCGATATGTCGTTACAGAGTTATGGGACTTAGATTTTTAAAATACTGTGAAAATATACTAAAATAGTTAAAAATTATTTAAAAATCTATTTCTGGTCGAAATGTTTTGAAATTTTGTATACTTCATGTAGGAAGGATGTTCTTTGACATATGTAACGGGTTTTTAATTTTTTTGTCGCATAACCGAGATATTGTGTGTAATAGGAAGGGGGGAGGGGTGGTTATATGCACATACATGTTAAGCTAAGGGCAAAATATAGGCGCATGGAACGCAATAACTTGAATATGCGTCAACAGATTTTCATGATATTCATACATTTTGATTGGACTGTGGAGAGGAAGCCGCCTTTCGATTTTCAGGTTCATTCGATATGTCGTTACAGAGTTATGGGACTTAGACATTTTAAAATACAGTGAAAATATACTAAAATAGTTAAAAATTATTTAAAAATCTATTTCTGGTCGAAATGTTTTGAAATTTTATATACTTAAGGTAGAAAGGATGCTCTTTGACATATGTAAGGGGTTTTTAATTTTTTGGTCGCATAAGCGAGATATTGTGTGTAATAGGAAGGGGGGGGGGGGGGTTATATGCACATACATGTTAAGCTATGGGCAAAATATAGGCGCATGGAACGTAATAACTTGAATATGCGTCAACGGATTTTCATGATATTCATACATTTTGATTGGACTGTGGAGAGGAAGCCGCCTTTCGATTTTCAGGTCCATTCGATATGTCGTTACAGAGTTATGGGACTTGGATATTTTAAAATACAGTGAAAATATACTAAAATAGTTAAAAATTATTTAAAAATCTATTTCTGGTTGAAATGTTTTGAAATTTTTTATACTTCAAGTAGAAAGGATGTTCTTTCACATATATAAGGGGTTCTTGAATTTTTTGTCACATAATCCAGAAATTATGTGTAATGGGGGGGGGGGGGGGGGGTTATATGCACATACATGTTAAGCTAAGGGCAAAATATAGGTGCATGGAACGCAATAACTTGAATATGTGTCAACAGATTTTCATGATATTTGTACATTTTGATCAGACTTTGAAGAGGAAGCCGCCTTTCGATTTTAAGCTAGGTTCATCCAATTTGTCCTTATGGAGTTATGGGACTTAGATACATGGTGTTGTGAAAAAAATCCCAACGGGCGTATCTTGCTGCGTGAGCGTAGGCTTTATTATTATACATGTAGGTTGCCTCTGACAAGACCTCTCAATGTATGCTGTAATATTTGACCTAGTGACCTTGACCCAGTGGGTGACAAAACTTACTTTGCAATCCGGCCATACCGTCTTTAGCTGTGTTTTATTACATTTATAATTATACATTAAACAATACTTACCTAGTATTACTTTTGTTACTTTCTTTTGTTGTAGACAAGATGATCAGAATTTAGAAGTTTCAGTAACTATACCAATAGCAAGAGCACACTCAAAAAGATTAAGATACTATTATCTTATGTACTGCAATGTGTCTCATCATAGAGAGTATGAATTTTTCTATGATTGCCGCTTCCCAAAGATGGATAATTATCGCCTTCTTGTGGTACCAGACCACTGCAAAGGTAATGTTCTCTAATTGGTAGATCAAATGCTGGGACATGCTAGCTGTTTTGAGACAAATGTCTATGATTTCTGCAAAAACAATAAAGGTGACAGATTTTGAAAAATCTGAGCAAAGATATTGTTGATGTCTTTATGGACATTCTAAGAAATGCACATTTTTAGCTTAGCTATACAAAATAGAGGGATGTTATGCTATCACCCCATCATCCACATCAGAGTTAGTGTCAGCATCTTCTTCTTCTTCTTTTTCTTCCAATAATTCGCAAACCACCTCTGGTGTATTGTCGCAAATGACAATGCAGTGCACTGCAGGTTAAGAAATATTGGACACCTCCAATCACAGCTTCATATAAGCTTGTTGGGTGATGCATCAAAGGATGCTTACTACAATGTATGGTACGGATGCTGCATCTGAGTCATATTTGAGGTTAATTCAAACTTAGTAAAATTTGACATTGCATCTTAGAATGTTGAATGCATGGTATGGATGCTGCATCTGACCCACATCTCATGCTTCAGTGACCAGGTTAAGTAATATGTGTCACCTCAATTCCAAGCTTACTATAACTCCTACATCAACCAAACTTGAGTGAATGATGCATCTGAAGATCCTTAGTGCAATGCAAGATATAGATGCTGCATCTGACCAATATTTCACACATAAGCAACAAGGTTAGGTAAAATTAGACACCCCTATTCCAAGCTTACTAAAAGCCCTAGATCATCAAACTTGTGTGGGTGATGTATCTGAGGATGTGGATTCTTGATCTGACCTATATTCCATGGTTGAGTGACCAGGTTTGGTTAAATGGATGCTTGAGTGACCAGGTTTGGTTAAATGGATGCTTGAGTGACCAGGTTTGGTAAAATGAGACACCTCCATTCTTAGCTTTGGTACACCTCCATTTTATTTTGAGATAAGACCTAGATCAACGAAGCTTGTGGGTGATGCATCTGAGGATGCTTACTCCAATGAATGGTACAGAAGTTGGATCTGACCCAAAGGGGTAGGGCCACGAGACCCCTAAATCGGCCCTTGATTTTTCTTTAAAATAAATTTCATGAGGAATACATGATATCTCTCATGAAAATACACGAATGTTTACCGCTTTTCATGAAAAGAATAATATCACCAAACAATGTGCCATTTAACTGTAATGACGTCATGAAGTGACGTCATTTTGACGTTATTGACAAAATATGGCGAAAATTGCTGAGAATTTTGTCTTTTGTCATAGAATTCAATGTGGCCGCATGCGTTAACTGAGATAAAACGTTTATGACAAAAGGATATAATGATAATCTTTTACATATAAATTTTCCATCATAATTAATGCATGCGGCCATTGCTAATTTAATAGAAATATTGAGTTTTTGCATCAATTTCGCCGAATATGACCTATTTTGGTGTTTTCAAAGGGCTAAAAGGTGTTGATTAAAGCAATGTTTACAAAAAGTAGATTCGTGATTCAGTAGAGAACGTTTCAAAATGTCAAATAACAGTTAAAAATTCTATGAAGTACAATGTTCAAAATTGTTCAAAATTAGGGCCAATATCGGGATTCGTGGCCCTACCCCTTTCTCGCTTATTTGAAAATAAAATAGGGTCACCTCCATTCCCAGCCTTCTATAAATCCTAGATCAACCAAAGTTGTGGAGGTAATATCTGTTACAATGCTTACTGCAATGCATGCTACATATGCTGGATCTGATGCTTCAGAGACCAGGTAAGGGAAAAGTTGGACACTTCGTGGGTCATGGCTGCCCTATAGCTCCTATATTTCCTATGAAAAAATATAGGAACCTATAAAAGTCCTATATTTGAGAAATTTGTCCCATAAATCCTATATTTTTGGCTCAGATGTCTGAAAAATAACTTTTCCAATACTTTGCTGCTTCATTGAAATTTTGATCATGAACAAAATTTCTGACAATAGTTTCATAAAAAAAATTTTGACTTGCTTTGCTTGCCACCTTATATAAGACAGTATGACATAAAAAAGGAGATACTCAGAGGCAAATATTTTGTCAATTGCTTTTTCAAGCTTTGTTTGAAGTTTGAAAAGTCCTATAAACAAAGGAGGGGATCTCCAACAACACCAGGTTGCAGCACCCACAGCGAAACCCCAAAACACCCAATGCAAAAACAGAGCAGACAAGCACAAGAAGAGACGCAAAAGAGACAAGGAACGTCAACGCACAACACAGAAACATCAAACACAAAGGACTATACATAAACCAACGAGACCAATGGGCAACCTATCCTATACATTTGTATTTCTGGAAAGATTCCTATATTTGTTCTATATTTCCATATAAGATATTCCTATAGTCACCCCAAGGATTACCTTTGTATTCTCATGCAAAACCATGACGCACTCAACAGAAATCAATGGATTTTTAATGGATTCTAAGCATAAAATATGCAAAACGCAGGCCAAAATGGATCACTGCAAGCCAGCATGCAGAATGTATATTTTTCGAAAGTTGCAGTTACCTTCTGGAACTTTATTGCTTACTGGGAAAACAAGTGTAAATGATTTTTTTCTGCCACAATAACATATTGCCGATAGATGAGCTTTGTATTCTCTGATTACCTGTATTTTCAATTAGCACATTTTTTTTCAAATGAAAAGGTTCCTATTATATTCAATATCAAAGAAGTCAAATGTAAGGTTGTTTGAAATAAAGCATTGCACTGAAATATACAGTTACAAAAACACCAAAATTTGTAAGAGGATGAAAAATATCAAGAAATAAGCCAAAATTTTGGTACAAATCAAAGAAAATAAGTAGGGTGTGAAACCTAAACCAAAATGATTTCTACACTAAAGATAGCTATGCAATTTATATTTCTATCTATAAAAAATTCATTTTGATTGAGGGTTTGCGCCCATATTAATTTAAAAGATTTTTGCCTAGGATATGATGGTTTTCCTTTATTTTCCGATATCCAGAGCGAATGACGTCAAGTTGTGATGTCATACATGTATCTTACGAACCTGACTTTACAACTACTTCAAGTATGAAAGAAATACATCTGCAGATAATTGAATGAAATATTAGAGATAGAAAATCATAATTTTCTGAATCATTAAATAATTTTTCACGAAAAATACAGGGGCAATCTTAAGGACAAGTGTACCTTCTCCTTTAATGAATCATTAGATTTAACAATGAAATTCTTGGTTCTTTAAAATAACTGCACATTTCATCATATCATGACATGTTTGCTGATGAAAAATTGTTATTTTCAGATCAATGGTTCCAGTTTGATGGTGTAATACAAAGAAAACCAGAACCAGGCATGATTTCCTCATTTTTCACAAGAGTGACTGGTATTGAATTCCATGAGAAAAAAATGAACGAAGATTGCAAAAATTTTGTGTACTCTTACTTTCCTCGGTGGGTAAATTTCTTCCCAGATAAAGGGTATCATTGGACAGGAACAGAGATGCTGGAGATGTTTCTCATGCTGGAACATGGGTTAAAGAGAACTTACTTCATGACTACTAAAATCTGGAACAGAGATGAAAACAAATTTAACATGTCTCTAGGAAAGGTATGGTTTGTTTGTGTGGTTGGACTATTTTTGGAGGGAGTATGGTCTTTGACCTAGAAATGATATTAAAAATGGCAATTTTCAGGGGTTTCATGGACCCTTGTATGCAGATGTACCATGGTCAGTTGTATGTCATGTTGTACTATGGGTACTTTCTTAACAATTTTAAAGGACTTATTTTGTACATGAAATATATTATGTTCTATGATGGCTGCCGGTGGGGAGATAATGCTTGTTTACCTAAACCTTTAGCTTTTGGACTCTTGTAATTTCCATACCATTATCACTATGGCAAATGGAAGG